>CABFOV010001238.1:0-18050 GCA_902141375.1 Timema poppense
ACCATTTGGACATCACAAAAAGACATAACCACTCCCCCATCACTCCTTCCCTCCAAGCAAGAAATATTTTAAGGACTTAATGATTTCTCTAAATCCGGCGTTGGGCGTAGCCTAGGCAAACTATCCTGCAGTCATGTGAGGAGGTATAGCATACCGCTTGGGCTGAGCCAGTGAGTTGCTACCTTACAAACTCGACGGAGTGTACACTATCACAGTAAGTTAAGGTGAGAGGAAACATAATAAGCCAGTTGTGTCTTGTTTTGAAGCATTATATTATATATATATGAGTTAAGGTGTAATGGTTGAGGAGTTAAGATGTATTCAGACATGGACTTAACGATGTGCAAGCCATGCTTCAATTTTTATTCCTGGTGAGTCTGGGAACCACCAAGGATCAGATAGCAGGTATCATCAAACATAGAGCCAGCCAGTGCGACCTATGAGATCACTCATTAACAAATGAGGCCAGGCCTAGGTTTTCCACCAATATGTGATAAATGTACAACCGTAAATCTGGATTGAAATTTACAGATATTAAGAAAATTATAATAAAGTTTAAAGGGGTAATCTGTGATTGCGTGATGTAACGGCCAATACTAATTTAGTAACAAGGTTAGTGAGAGCTAATTAGGTTGTTGTACCTAATTAGGCTACTGTAATAGATTTTTAATTACAAATTCATTTTATTTAAGTGCCTAAGGTAACTAAGCAACATTTAAAATGTTCTAGTCAACAGATAAGAGAGATTGTTTTACTAATAAGAAAGTAATTACCCAATTAGAAATGAAACATGATTTTAAATATTTCACAGTAGTGTGACAAATGATTTCAAACTGATTTCAAACGTACTATAAGATTCCAAGATTGTCTTCTATATTTTAAAAACTATTCTAAACACCATAAAGTTAGGGTGATATAGTATATTTTCTGTTGCTCACACAACAAGTTGACTTCTCGAAAGAAAAGTATAAAGAAATAGAAAGTGAAAGTTAGAGGGTAGGTTTACCCTGAGCCTGCGCAGCTGTGTCACTAGTAAAGGTAATAGAAAGTGAAAGGGCAGTTTGACATTGGGTGAAGATCCAGCGCTCTTTAACAAACAACAACTAAACATTTAAAATATCAGATGTTAATATAATTATTGAATATGTAATAATGTAATATAACTTTCTCATATATTAATGTAAGTGGATTGAATATGTAATATGAATTGCTCAATGGCAAGTCATCAATAGTTCTATGATAATAAATAAATGAGGTCACAGTAATAAATACAATTAATCAAATCAATAAAAAATTAAATAAAAATTTGGAAGAAAACGTGACCCCATTTTTCAAATTAATTCACGATATAAATTAAGAATATGTAAAATGTTTTTTTCATTTTTCATATTAAGGACAATTTAATTAAGTAAATTTTATGTTTAAATGTATGTTGCATGGAAAGTTTACCGTAGAGGATTCGGTGAACAATGATTGATTGAATAACTAACACAACCCATATACAGATTTGAGTTTTAATATAAATAATTGGTTTATAGATGATTAAATTAAACGTTTCATAAAAAATAATATAAATATTTATATTTTATTTTAGCATTTCAAAATTTAATTTGAACTTAAGATACGTTGAGATACTTCAGAAATCAACTTATAATTATTTTCAAGATTTTACAGCCTATATTAAATTATATTTGAATTTATTAAATTTAAACTTAACCTAATTTTACCTAAACTCAAATACTAGGTTAATTACTCAATTAAAGCAATTTATGATGTTGTTAAAAATTCTATGGTATCACTATTTTAAGAACAGTGCGACGCTTTTTCAGTGAAATAAAGTAAATAAGGAAAATAAAAATGAAACATTAAATAAAAAATAAAAATAGAAAATTCTGTCTTTCCGTTTATTTATCAAGAAGACTGAACATTTAAAAAAAACCAATCAATTGTGAAAACATGTAAACAATATATCATAACTATTGCATTGTTATACAAGTAATTTTAAATCAATGTTTATACACCTATACAATTTATGTAACTTACACTCTACAAATTTATTCATGTTTTAGAATATCATTTGTCAAGTATGACGTAGCTCTTGCACAGTATGGAATTTGCTTATATCAAAGTTCATTTAATTATTTAAGATATAAGCAAATGGGGGGGTATTGTAATGATACTGATTTGGACCCCTCTCACATGTCCAAAAAAACCATGTATGGAGTGCATTTTTCTTTAAATTATTGTGTGTAAAATATCCTTTCGATACTTCATCCATGAAGAATCACGTGCTTTTCAGAAATAATGTCAAAGGATTACGCCATTAAAACTTATTTTTTCTTTCAAAAGTCTACTCTGCAGTATTTAACAAAAAAGTAAGTGATGCTAGCTCCCTCTACCAATAGGAAGCTAGCCTTCACAACATCTGTCGCCAGTACTCTTTCTATTAGCTGGTTTTGACATTGGTGACAAGGGGTCCAAGGAGCAAGGGGTAGGTCATATATATAGGCTGCTTGTGCGTATGAACATACACAGTGCCGGTAGCATAAATCTAACAAAACAATTTATTAACAGTGCCGGTAACTAAAATCTACAGAATGATAGTAAAAAGAAAGTGCCACTAACTGAAATCCATAGAGTACACAGAAAATGTTAGAGAGAAATAATCTGTAGTTCAACAACAATTGAATCTTTTATAAAATGTCTTCATACCGAAGATAAAATCACTTTAATAAGTCGTGTGCAACATATAAATGTCTTATTTATTCAATTAAGATATCACATAATAATTCCATAACGTAATAATTGGCGCTCGATCACAGGGCTATAAATACCAATTATCTCACAATACCGAAATACTGTACCGCTTTAATTAATGCTCGATCACGGGGCAATTATCGCTAATTAAACGGTATCACTTAAAACGGAGACATCACTGACGCGTATTTATTTAATTGGCTCCCAATCACGGAGCATAATAATTCCGTATCGTAATAATTAGTGCTCGATCACGGAACTATAAATACCAATTATCTCATAACAAAATCCATAACGTTTTAATTGGCGCCCAAGCGCGAATCAATTAATTTAATAACATCCGTAACTTATTAATTGCCGCCCAAAGCGAACTAATTAATTCAATAACACTTCAATTGCCACCGATTCGCGTGTTAAATATCATTTATAAATCCGTAACTTTATAGAATGCTTAAGTAAATATACATAAATAATAATTATAAATACACTAATTGTAAATGTTCCGTTAAAATACTAGAATTAATCTTACAAATTCATTTTTGCTCTTTAAATATAGAAGAAAATAAGAATTATATAAAAATTGTTTCATTTACAATCTTCCAATGATTTAACTAATTTCATCCCATGCTGCCCTCTATTATCCTGTGCTGTATTAGTAATAAATCAAAGTTTGTCGCTTCTTCTGTCTCCTAACAATCTTATGACAAATTAAAGTTAATCTTTGATATTTCCTCTTAACTTATTCAGAATAAACGTAAAAATAAACGTAAGAATTCACACTTAAAGTCCTCCATTTGTAGATTTAATTCAGGATTTTTCTTTGTGTTGCAAAATTGAGTCAAAAGAGAAAATCTTCCGAGGAGATACAATTCAGGATTTTGCAGATATAATTCCAATTATTAAAGGTGATAAAATTCAGAATTTTCATTTGGGCTGTTTGTGTGTCAAACGTCGGAAGAGAGATTCTTCCGAGGAGATACAATTCAGACCCTCCCTTGGAACAGCAACTAGCTGTAGATCATAGCTGTCTACCCTTTCTTTGAAAAGTTTGAACAATCTAGAAAACTGCTTATCACTTCTCAAGGCTACAATGCTTTTAGAAATAACATTAACTGATTTTATTGACACAGAAACTTTCGATCTTGCAGTTCTGTGTTCAAAATTTCAAGATGAGCTTTTATTTCTTTACCCAGCAAAAAACAAAAAACAAAAACAGTTATTTTGTTCCGCTCTCAAAATTATGCACTAAGTCACCAGTTTTATATGATTATGTTCACTCAAATGGTTGAAAGTTTTCAATTATCAAATATTTCCTCTAGCTGATATTTTATATAGATCCAACGGCTTTATTTTAGATAAAATTATCATTTGTTTATTTCCATATTCTTCTTGTATACGGACAAATTTTGTTTTTCTCTCTCAGTAATTTACTAAACATAGCACTGAGTTTATGAGCCCCCTACATTGAATTTTAACGGTAGGCCTACGCACTGCATCATAAGTGGCCTTCATAATTTTAAATTATCACATTTTGCTCTACAATGCACAAAAGGAGCTAAAGCCTGTTTCTATGTAATTGATGATTGACCACCCTTCTTGAAACCACTCATATTTGCTGAACCATCAAAGGTTTGTCTGCGTGAACACTCCAATGGTTATTACATACGTGTCATCACATTTCACAATATAGAAGAAACCCCTTCTTCAGCTGCACTTTTATCTTCATGGAGACCTAGATTTATGAATGAGTCATTTTATCACGTTTTGTTGCGACCACTTCATTAGTTCAGAACAATTTTCCACTCTTAGCTTTAAGAGTTGCATTTGGTTTGGTTTTTTTCCGTCATTTGGCCTTGTCTTGTAACACAGCTTACGGAACTAACTACATTTAGTAAACTATCAAGTTTTAAACTGCTTTGACACTGGATAAGGTTTCTTCTATGTGAGATTTTGAGTTTTTGAAACCTTTTTCTGCGTTTGTAAAACTAATTTTGGTCACTTAATTTTTATTTGTGTTCACATAATTGTATCGGTTACAATAACAACAGCATAGGATTACGTCAATGTTATTTAATATATGTAGCCATTTATTTAAAATCATTGAACCAGGAAGATTGAAACTTACGTCAACGCCCTTTCAATAATTGATTGCAACGAAAATCTAATGGGGAGAATCCCAGATTGGTGATGATCACTCGTATTGATATTATCACTGTCGGGAATAATAGCCCAATCAATGTAATCACTATTAATTTTTTTAGAAATGTCTGTATTTATATTCGCACTGATAGAACAGCTTGATTCACAATCCAACGAACGCTTTGTTTTGATTAAAAATGTGTCCATTTTAAACTGATTTGTGCTTCAAAAGTCATAACAAAATAAACATAACAATATTATTACAATGAATACCACAGTTAAAATAACATATCATAAAGCTAACCCCCAAACAAAATCTTATATTAATGTGAACAACATAACTACACTTCCAAATCACACAACATTTACTGACTTCTACAATAGCACAAATAAATGCTACCTGAAATCAATGTTGCCAGCAGTGAATTTCTATTCAATAGGGTGTGTAGTAGCACTCTCAGTTGGTAGATGAAAGCGGTGGGATGCGATATTTTGTGTGTAAAAGATATATTGTAAAATATGTATTCTATGGATGTCTGTCCAGTTATTATTCTATAGGGTCTCATCATAAACACGCGACCCTAGCAGGAAAGTAGCTTTTTTCTTGAAGCTTTGTTTTGGTTTGTTCTTGTTCTACAAACTGCCCAGGCCATGATAGTTTTGATTATTCTTACAAGAGTGCAGCACGTATTACCGTGACAGGTATTAATTCTGTAGTGGAATCTCACCCGTCTCTTATTAAATCATTTCTCTTTGCGTAATAAGTAGTTGTATTTTTAGAATGGTCGTGTCAATTTCACTCTTTTTAACTGTATTAATCAATAATGTTGGTAATGTTATTGAATGGTAGTTTCTCATATTTTATTGTCTCCTGATAAAGGCTATTTTAATCTCTGTTTCTAAGTGTTCAGTTCTGTTGCTTTACATAATGGACTCTTCTCGAAACTAAGCCTACACCAAGGGATAAAATATTGATTTTATTAAAATAAAAGTGATTGTGACCGCTCAAACATGCCCGAGTCGGCGGACCAAGCTTGTGGTACTTCGGTGAGTGTATCGTCGACTAAAGACAATGTGAAAGAGAAGAAACTCTCCTCGGGGTCGTTAGGAGGGGGGGATGGTGCCAGACCCAAGGTTGTAACCGTTAAACACCCAGAATCCAACAAACCTAAACCTACTGTCAAAAAAAATAAACCCATTCTTGCCGACTTGGATGTGTCCAAAGATTTCATAAGATGCAAAGAAGATGGTGTTACCAGGTTGGATTTGAGTAAATCTAGTATCTCTCAATTGCCCTCGACTGTGCGTGACTTAACACACCTTATGGAATTCTATTTGTATGGCAACAAACTTGTAACTCTTCCGCCAGAAATTGGTTGTTTGGTTAACTTGCAGACTTTAGCTTTAAGTGAGAACTCTCTAACAAGTCTGCCTGATGCACTTGCTGGACTAAAGAGTCTTAGAGTCCTTGACTTGAGGCATAACAAGCTAAATGAAATACCAGATGTGGTATATAAGCTAACTTCATTAACTACTCTTTTTCTGAGATTCAATCGTATTAAAGTGGTGGGTGATGATATTCGCCACTTAATAAACCTCACAATGTTGAGCCTCCGTGAAAATAAAATTAAGGAACTACCAGCAGGGATTGGTAAACTTATAAATTTGATAACATTTGATGTTTCTCACAATCACTTAGAACATCTACCAGTTGAAATTGGCTACTGTGTACAACTTTCTACCTTAGACTTGCAACATAATGAGCTTTTAGACATACCAGAATCTATTGGAAACCTGCAGGCACTGATTAGGTTAGGGTTGCGGTATAATCGCTTGACAGCTATACCAAAGAGCCTCAGCAACTGTGTTCACATGGATGAATTTAATGTAGAGGGCAATGCCATTTCTCAACTACCTGAGGGTCTTTTATCTAGTCTGTGCGATTTAACCAGTATTACATTGTCAAGAAATGGGTTCACTTCTTATCCATCAGGGGGTCCAGCACAGTTCACCAATGTTTACTCCATTAATTTGGAACACAATCAGATTGACAAAATACCATATGGTATTTTTTCACGTGCAAAAAATTTGACAAAGCTGAATATGAAAGAAAATCAGTTGACTTCACTTCCCTTGGATGTGGGGACGTGGTGTAATATGGTCGAGTTGAACCTTGGAACTAATCAACTGACCAAAATTCCAGATGATATACAGTGTCTACATTGTCTAGAAGTATTGATCCTCTCAAACAATCTTTTGAGAAAAATTCCTGCAAGTTTAGGAAATTTGCGAAAGCTGCGTGTCTTGGATTTAGAGGAAAATAAAATTGACAGTTTACCAAATGAAATTGGGTTTCTACGAGATATACAAAAGTTAATTGTGCAGTCGAACCAGGTGACAACTTTGCCTCGAGCCATCGGACATTTGACAAATCTAGTATACCTCAGTGTTGGTGAAAATAATCTAAGTTATCTCCCTGAAGAAATTGGTACCCTGGAGAACCTGGAATCCTTATATATTAATGACAATCCAAATCTTCATAATTTGCCATTTGAGTTGGCTCTGTGCACAAATCTTCAAATCATGAGCATAGAAAACTGCCCACTATCTCAAATTCCTGCAGAAATTGTTGCTGGTGGTCCATCTCTTGTAATTCATTTTCTAAAAATGCAAGGACCCTATCGTGCTATGTGAACTACTGACTGGTAGGTTACCGGTATATAAATACTGTACAATCTATTTATCGTATTTTTTTTAATGGTTTATTGTAATTAGACTACTGT
Organism: Timema poppense; assembly: GCA_902141375.1. Classification (NCBI taxonomy): domain Eukaryota; kingdom Metazoa; phylum Arthropoda; class Insecta; order Phasmatodea; family Timematidae; genus Timema; species Timema poppense. Next base: position 7,680 of record CABFOV010001238.1, read on the forward strand.
ATGTACTATTGCCAGTTTTATCGAAACTCACTGTGCCCTTTAATTATTTACAGTAGATAACTAATTCTTAATGTTATTCAGCATTCAAAACCTGTTCTCAAATGCCTCATGAACTGATACTTTCATAAATGTATCAAAAGTAGCACAAATCCAGCAATGTTGTCTTTTCATGTATTTACCTTTTCCAGTCTCTCCACAGTTAGCTATTAGGTGTGCTAAATATAATATAACTCTGTTTGGCACAAAATAGGGCCAGAAAGTATTTAAAAAAAAGCAAACTAATTTTATATTTAGGCTTATTTTGACATAAATTGATACAAGCTTATAAAATAAAATAATAGGCTTCTTTTTGCCTAAAAATCTAAACAGAACTTAGATTATAGAATCATAACAAATAGCCAAGCATAAATGCAAAAAATTTATCATAAGTAGTGACAACAAGTTTTTTTTCTTTTAAACAAGACCCCCTAACTAAGTAGGCCTATACAGGGAACACTCAAGTAGGCCTCCTTAGTCTAAGAGAGACTTCATACAATTTATGGGTTTGAAAAACAAATTGCGGGGATGGTACCCATCAATCGTCCCATTTTTATAATGTTTTTTAATTAGACTAACAAAATATTGAAATTTGCCATAGATTTGTAGATTTATCATATATGTACACCAACATGAAGTGTAATTATATAATAACTAGACACATTGCTAAGCCTACATGAACTTTCTAAAAAAAAATTTTTTTTTATTAATTACTTGGTTCTAAAATACGTTGCACAACTTATTTAAAACTAAAAGTAAATTTATTGTCTTCGAAAAATCGCATAGGTAACTTAAACCACCTGTAATGGCCGCACATTTCAATTAAATTAGGTAAATAAAAGAACCAGTCAAAACAAATCTTGAGTTTAATACATATTGATGATGATATGGAAATAAAAAATATATAGTTTATATATTTATTATTATAATAATTTCTCAACCTAACTTTACCTAACCTCTCATGTATTCTTTTAAATAATTGTGAATGGTAAACATCATCTGATGATGCCATAGTTATTATAGTGTGCGGGATCCCCTATTATTATATAATCATCAGTAGGCTATTTACATTTTGAAGGTGATTTGTTGTCTAGTTTTGTTTGGATGTGATGCAGGGTTGTGGAGTCTTTAAACCAAGCTTCTTGACCCCCGACTATTTTTCTTCTGTTCGACTCCAATGCTTACTCTTTCAGAAATTGCTAATGTATATTAACTACAGCATTAGTAACAAATTTACTGCAATAAAATGCTTAAATTAAAGGTTACTTCTTTGGCATTGTGAATTTATATTTGAATAAATTTGTCAAACAAAATTACGAAGATTGGTCCTAAAAAATCGAAAAATTATAATGTTGAAAGGAGATTTTAACCAAATATTGCAAAATACTGTATTGAAAGTTTTTATTTTGTAGCCGGAGTCATTCGGTATGCTACATTTTACTGACTCTTAACTCCTCCCAAAATTGCTATGACTCCAACTTGAGCTAATATTTATGACAATTTTTCAAAATTTATGAATCTTGGTGTCATTTGATCCTACCTACTCTTGTGTGTGTATTATTAAATGAATAAAATATTTAAATATTGTACCATTGCAAAGAAAAAGAGCCTAAAATGGGACAGATAAAGCGTACCATCGCCAAAATAACATATTGGTGTCTTAACATAAAAACTTATAAATGACTAATAGTAAGTTATAGCCCCATAACTTTAAATATAAAAATAAGACTTGTAGAGCTACTTAAAAGACAAACCTTTCAGCAAAACATGTGCTGCAACATCCGCATTGCAATTTTTTTTTTTTCGTTTTGTTATGGGCGTATCATATCAAACCACAAAATTTATATTAATCAAGCTTTTTCATTATTAGAAGTAATTTGAAAATAGCCCATTAAAAATAAATTGTCATACACATATCACAAGGAAAGCCCAAATTCTATAGACATTAATTAAAACCAAATAACCAAGAAATAAAATGTGTGTTTCAAATTAAGTCTTATAAATAACAGCTATAAATCTAGTTGCAATTTAAGCTAAATTAAGCAATAGATACAGGTATAACATTTTAGCAAACATTCTAATTGAATCTTTTATAAGGAGTAAATGAATATAATAAATATCCTAAGTCTTGGCTTTTATTACAAAGTATAAACTTGTAATATTTACTTTTTGGAATAAAATACACACTTCTAAACATTACACAACACTTTAAAATGAAATAAAACAATAGCATATAAATAGTTTGCAATAAACTTTAAAATATAATTAAATTAAAAAATTGGAGAATGTATTAAGTTGACCTTACAAAGCAAAGCCATAAAAATTCATAGTATACCAAAATACTTATTAAAAATTACTTTCTAATTAAACTTTTTATTGCATTACCTACATTAACTAACCTAGCCTTGAACATTTTGCAATTTTAAAAACTTAAAAAACTATAAGAGTTTTAAAAAATTGGCAGCTATTAATAAAGGAAAATAATTCCTGAAGACAAACCAAACAACATTGAAATAAGGTTAGTTGTTAAAATAGGCCTATCAGAGTAGTGGATATCATTAAATAACTAAAAACCAAGTACAGTAGTATATTAAAATAAAATGATTTATGTAGACTGTGACTACCCCAATTTGTGTTTTATCATATTTTTTCCCCATTTTAGCAGGCCTTACTACCCATCTGGGTTACAGACGCACGTGCACTAATTACACTAATGTGTCAGATGAGGGAGGTTTAATTTAGAGGAAGTTCTTAACACTGGTGGTAAGAGGTGTCTAGGCCTACCCCCAAAACTTAGTTATGTACATTTGTAAAGAACATTTTACGAACTAGACCAAAATAAGATTAACTTTACTTTTTGAAAAGTTAAATCTATTTTTATTAATTTCTAAGTCTCATAAACTCTTATAATTAAGTTTATGCCTCAATGTCACTGTCGCATCAGTCAACATATGTGCAAAATGAATGATAGAGCATTTAAGATCTTAGTTGTTTAATGTAGAAACTCGAATATTCAATCAAATTGTTGTTAAAATACAATATTTTCTTGTGTCTCCAACTCCTTTGTTTGTGAACAACAATATACAATATGGGATTAACTCACAAATTATGAGACAACTGTTAACAAACAGTTTGACACCTTATGTATACATATACCTAGTAGACATAGTTCAGATTTTGATCAATCTTTTAATTTCTGATTTAATTAAAGCAATTTTATATTAAAAACTACAAGAATATAAGTTAAAGCAATTTAACAAAAGGAAGCTTGAAGTTTAAAATCTAGTTCTAAAAGAATACAACACTCATATTGATTACAATTGAGGGTGACCTGGCGGTCTAGGGGTAAGGTGTCAGACTTCTATGCTGGCGGCCGGGGTTCAATCCTCGGTCCCGGCACAGATTTATCTGATTACCAAACCCTTCCTTCACCTCTGACAAGACATCTTGTGAATGTGGGGAATGCCAGGCCTCCACCGTGGTTCGGATTCCACGTTAAACTGTAGGTCCTCCATTTCATCTCACAATCACCCTACCATTACACATTAGCGTAAGTGCGTATAACCCGAACGGGTAGTAAGACGCGGTGNATTTCATCTCACAGTCACCCTACCATTACACATTAGTGTAAGTGCGTATAACCCGAACGGGTAGTAAGACGCGGTGCTAATAATAATAATGATTACAATTGGGAAGTCAATGTTGAAAGTTTAGGGATCTCAGAAAATTAACCTTTCAACTTTTTCTCAAAGTATTAACTGATCTTAAAGCCTCAAAATCTTACTACTTGAAACTTAAATTATTTTCCAAAGCCTTTTATGTTTGAGTTCTTCTAGAGAAGCTTTATTTTGTTGTTAAATATGGAGGATATCTATTTCGGTTCTTAAAATAGATAGGAAGAACATATGAATTCTTCTCTATCTTACAAAATTGCGAATTAAAATTTGAGACCCTAATTCTACATGTTAAACCACTTTAAATTTTGTAGGTGCTTGTCAACAACTCTTTGTTCATTACTAGCTTGTTTAGTGCCATATAAGGTATAAGAATTCTTGGAATCTTAAGTGTGTGCCTATTTAGGACAATTCAGTTTAACAAGCAGGTAAAAAAGTTTAGGAAGTATCTTGGATAAAGTTAAAGTATTTTTATTCTATTAGCAATAGTTTCTACAAGATAATACGACAGCATTATCTTGTTTAATGTTTAGATTGTTTTTAATTAAAACACTCGGGGATATTTAAGTTAGCAAGTTTCTATATTCTAGGCTTGTAGGCCTACTTTAAATTCCTTTTTCAACAGCAGTAAAACCTACAACCTCAAAATCTTGGTTTTTAACTAGGCCCATTCATAGTTTACATTTAAAGATTACTATTACTCAACCATAACTTTCTAAGATACTTTTATGATTAATCAAAACCCCTTGAGCTCATTCATCTCCAAGGCAAAGGGAAATTAAAATCGATTCCTTACAAAAATTGTTGATATAAACCTAGCCATATTGCCTTTGTTAATGGTCTAGTGAATATTAGCTCATACCATTTAAATAAACAGTGGCAATGTACTAAAATTTTGATCAAAATTGGTTTAGGTACAATGTGATTCTATTCTCAAACTACAGATCTTTGAAATCTTGATAAAAATTAATGTGACTTTTTTATTATTTTTTTTACTAATGATAAATATTGCTATTAGACTTACTAATCGATATTTAACTTATTTATTTGCACAATGCTAAACAGGATGTTAAAATTATCTATTGTTTGATGCACAAAGTTTCCATAACATTTTGAGTAGGTCAAATTAGTTATATCCAGGCATATGATTGATGTAAAATATTTTACTCTACATGTATTCTGATTTTAATTTTTAAAGGTGGTATTCATAGGGCATACATAATTAATTGTATGCATCTGAATGATAGTATATGTCTCGGAAACAAAGCCAGAGTCTAAAATGGGCGCAGAAATCTAAATAACTAATTAGTTTTAAAAATAAATTCAGGAGAGGCTCATGGGCTGTTGCCAGGGCCAGCAAGGCTTGACATACTGTCAAAGTTCCCTTCCTCTTCATGATCTATATGAATAATGACAAAAAAATAATGTAATTGATAAATGTATGTTTATTATCTTTAAAAGTTAAGTTAGGTACTGAATGGGAGGAAACATTTTATCAGTTTAGTCTGTGAAGACTTTTCTTGCCTTGGCAACAACTAGCCCCTGAATAAAGTTAGCAAGACTTTATAAAGGAGTGAGAATATACAAATACATGGCTGTTAAGATCCTGGAAAAGTCATGGAATCTCATGTGGCAGGGAAAATTAAAAAAAAGCTACTGGAATTTTCATTTAAAAAAAAATGAATAGCAAAATGCAAAGTAGAAAAGTTTAACAGAGTATAAACTATTAGTTTGATCGCCAAATCATGCAATTTTGTCAATATTAGCAACATACCATATTAGTCTATAAGGATTCATATCTGCTCCACAAAAGATATTTCCCCTTATATGCCATAAATGTGACGTGTGTTCTTGCCAGAATGGCAACAATTCTCAATCAATCATAATACATTTGGACCATAGGCTAATCAATAGAGGAAATTTGAAATTTTTGCTTAAAATGTTCTATATGATGATCGGATTCCTTCATTCAAACAAATTTCACAAACCATATTTTATCAGTAGCCTTTGTATTGAAATTTCCTTAATTTTTTATTTGTAGCTTTGTATACTGGTAACATAATTATGTAGTTTTTATATACAAAATCTGGAAAAGTACAGGAATTGTAAAACTTTAAATGCATGTCAGCACTGAATTAAGTGTACTGATTGGGCTATCAAATATTTATGGCGTAGGAGAAATTATAAAGAATTTAATGTCCAATTTTACTGTCAGGAATGCAAAGGGATCACTGAATGTAAAAGGTAAGCCTATAATAATAATAACCTGATTTGAAACCAGGAAAATAGATTGAGATATTGTTTGAGAATTTGAAGAGTGATTAATTTGTTAGTTGTATTTCTGGTAGCCCCATCAAATTAATGATAAATATTGTCTTTCAATTATAATTTTATATACCAACAATACCGAAATGTTCAAGGGTGAGTGTGTCTTCCATTATGCAGGAATATTACATTTGCAAAATTATTTTAGGGAGATTCTCTATTTGATTAAGGGGTGGTAAAATAACAATTGAGAAATTGATTTCAATAGATTGTGCATCACAGAAGACAATAACTAAATGTACTGTTGGCTTATAAATTTTTTTCTTTGATAACTCTTGTTCAACTTAGACACACTTTTTATTGAATAATGAGCTTATCAAAATTTAAAATCATAATGAAGCAAACATTTTAATGTTTGGTTTTTGGAAATATATATTTTTAAAAATTCTGTGTTGCAAAATGAAGCCTATTAAAATAATGCCCAGGCATTTATATAATCATTGTTCTGCGATTATAAATATCCTGATTATTAAATAAATCATGTTGGTTTGGTTTTGAAATCGGAATGTTTGTCATAACATTGTAGCTGTTATTTTATTTCTTGGCTTGGGAACAAATTTCAGGTTAAACCAAAATATGTTTACTATTTCTCAGATGAACCCATTTGTTCAGCATAAAAGGTAAAAAACATATATTTATGTAACCATGAAGAATATTTTGAAGTAGACCTACTAGTGTAGTGGCATTTATTAACTTCATCTCATGAGGGGCCATGTGGTGATGTTAAGGGTACTGTTTTTTTTATGAGGTTTGCTGCCAGAGCAAGTCTTCAACATATAATATACTATTAGCCATAGTACAGAATAATATAAGGTGAAGTGGGGTAAGTGAGAAACCATCCTGAGAAGTCTTGATAATGTAAGGGAAACCCATAATTTGAGGGTGTTCCTTGTAGTATCTACTAATAAAGCTTTTTCTTTAAAAAAATCTTTGGATTTTTTGTTTGTTTAGTGTTACATTTTAGCTTGAGGTTCAAGTTTGTCTGTGCCACAAAACACTTATTAATGCCTTGATGCGATAAAATTGTGAAATGAATAGTTTTCAATACTGTTTGAAATGGGGTATTACAGGTAAAATATAAATTACGGAGATATATTTTGAGGTTACAAAGGTATTTCCGTCGTTCTCACTTACCACATTAAATTCGGGTGTCGGGGCAAGTGAGAAAATGGGGTCCGGGACAAGTGAGAAAGGCTATTCTCACTTGCCGCGCTGAACAACTAAAACAGGCCTACTCAAAAATAAGTATAAAACTAACAAATAAGTTTATTAAAATAATTCCTTAGTAACAGTCCTAATGTCAACTCTGACACATATAATAAGTTGCAAAGTCCTACTGGTAATTACTATTTCTGAACAAAATTGCACGATGAATATGTTCAACTATTTAACCAGCGATATCTCTGGAATGAATAAAGGTAAAAATATCTACTTTTCAGCATTAGTAGGATAATAACTCACTTGCTCCAATTCTATTGATATTAGTGAATGTGGTTTGGTATAAGTCCAGCCATTTTATGATTTGACCTGGGAAAAATTGCAATATAATTGATTTTTTTGTAACATACTTAAAAATGTGTGTAGAATAGCATAATAAAAATCACCAAAATGACTTGCCGATTCTTTATGCATAAATTACATGCTTTATGAAGCAGGTGCACTATTTTATGGGTACCAACACTATAATATATTAGTTATTATTGGGCGGCAAATATGTATTTCATGCCTGAGGACTGAAACTATTACCCCACTCCTACCCGCACCCTAGGTCAACCTCTAAGAAGCTCTGGCCAGACACATCACTCTGTCGAGACATAGCTATACTAGTGCTGTAAATGTTTTATAAGTGTATAATTATGCAAACCATTAAAGTACTGTATTTGTATTTTCTAGGTCCTGATTTGATGAAGTATGAATATGTTATTCTACACACATTTTTAAGTATGTTACAAAAAAAAAAATCAATTGTATTGCAATTTTTCCCAGGTTCATTGGCTTTATTTCATAAAATGACGACCATCTGGTCTGGTTTCTCGCTTGCCCCAAGTGCCGGGGCAAGCGAGAAACAAAACACATTATAAAAACTAAACATAAAAAAGTCAGAATTATATCAATTTCACAATATCTTTAGAAAACAATACCAAAAATCACTGTACAAATTTTGAAACCGATAGGTTGTTTCATTTTGAAGTTAAGAAGGTTCAAAGTAAAACTATAGGTTTTTGCATTCTCACTGACCCCACTTCACCTTAATATGATACTAGTGTCATATTTTGAAATGGCTCTTAACAACTAATGCCACTACATGCATATGACAAAGTTCAGAACTGCAAAAAAGCAAGTTTAAACTTATTCAAAGAAGAGACATTATTTGGGAAAAATTACATAGAAAAGAAACTAAAATGTACTCTTGTAATGTAGTTTAACTGTAAGCAAATATGGATTATAAAAACATTTATTTCATTAATAAAATATAATAAAAATATTTCATTGATAACATTTTAAAAAATTATTAAGTAGCATTTTAAATTAATCCCTTTAATTCCAGTAAACATGTTACTAATGATTTTCTGAGAATGCCACCTTCAAAATTAGTCTACATCAGGAGTGGCCAAACTTTTTAATCTAGGCATCTACTCCAGGGAAGGAAAATCCTTTGCGATCTACTATAGATACTACATAATCAACCATAGGCTTATATGTTTTTTTTTCATATGTAAAAAAATCAATAAACAAATTTGTGTTTTAATAATAAAATTGTATTACATATAAAAACTTAAAGTTCTTTCACACACTGAAATTGAGCTTTTCATCAATCAATATATTTATAATTTCCCTGAAAAAAGTATTTTCTCACTAAACACTTGACTTTAAAGTTGATGCATGACACCACATAATATTAGGTTAGTTTGTTGAATGAGAATTCATAATTACTCTGTCATAAACAAAGTCAGCATTGTAAATGGTCATAATACAGCTTTGATATTTTGATTTTATAATGTTTATTTGAGAAAAATCTGCAAATCCCCTCTATCATTTTCTTTTTCTGAATCTTGTTTAATCAATAGACCAAACTAGTGGATGCGGTCAACTGTTTGGCCACCTCTAGTCTATATGATAGGTGGGCTTATAATATTTTACATAAACTATTATTTTGAAAATTTAAACAACTAATTTGCCTGCTTTGGTGGCTGTATGTTCTAAGGTGTCACTCTCACAATATACTAGACTGTTGATGCAAATGTTGGTTAGATTACCTATAAAATGCTTCTTTCCTCATTACTTTCCCACTAGATTAATCAACACAAATGCGTATAACCTGATCAGTTGATCAGAAAAACACCCTAAAATGCACCTAAAATCAACTCGTCTCAATTGAACCCAAAATATCACTACCTAATCTACAATAAGTTACACACTCAATAAATTCTGAAAAAATTCAAATTTTATGACTTGTATTTTCAAGATTCTAAAATTTTTGATTGTGTATTTTATTTTGCACATCCACTTTCCATTGAAATATTTGTGCATCATATTGATAAAAAAAATTTAACAAGAACCAAATATGTTAGGCGACTTGTATAGAATGAAAAACTTATACGGTTGAAGTGATTTTATAATTTTATTTATAAATAGTGAGAGAAACAAATGAATATATCTTTGAGTTTGCCTTACACAAGCTGTGTATTACATTAACTCTTAGTGTTAACCAATACCAACTTGTTTGCCCAAATACATTTATGGTGAGGGTTTACACAGTGTCGTGCAACTAATTAGTTCAACAACACACAAACTTCCTGCCACTAGGCCCCTAGCCTCTGAGAAATAAATCGCACTTTGCCCAAGAAACTCACACGCTAGTAAAGCTTTAGCACACCCGGCTATTAACACTCATACCTGGTATATTCTCACAAACTAGCTATCAGCTAGGCAATGGCATGTGGCATCAAGAGTCAAACTCCTTTGAGACTATGTCAATCACAAATTCAACTCGACTCTCTCTGTGTTTATCTACTTTGTTACTGTATTACGATCACTTGTTCTCAACAAAATTCTGTTCGCTTTAACCTTCAAGGGCTATGCCTTATTTGGGCAGGCTAACAACTGTATGAACGTACATGATAACTGATGAATACCTATTTAAAAAATACTTTGTTTTCCCAGTTTTCATTAGATTAAAAATGATTAAATTTACTGTTTACAAAAATTATTCTATTGAAAAGAAAGTTAAGGTTAACTTTAATTATTGGATAAATAACCCACTTTGGTGGTTTCATGGTCTAACAGGGTGTCTACTGGGTCACAAAAAAGTCACTAATTGCAAAAAAAAAAAAAA
>CABFOV010001238.1:27234-44170 GCA_902141375.1 Timema poppense
AAAAAAAAATTTCATACATTTTCTATTTAATATTCCAATGGAGATAGGTCACTTTACCTTCATTCTATTCTTGTCAACCCCCCATTAAGTGCACATGGTTGGTTAAGGAAGGGGTGAAGGGGGAGGGCTCGGTTATCTTTCAATGATTAAGACCTGAAAAGTTTTTAACAAGCCAACATGGACCTAAAGTTCATCACGTGCTGATTTTTTACTTCCAGTCAACAAAGAACCTTGAAAATTGGCATAAAGGTAGTACTTGGGATATAGACCAAGGGTAAAATACAAAATCTCAACTTTTCAATATGATTTCCCAAATTGCTATGGGGGAGGGGGAGGGCGTTACTTGAACCAGTCAAATTAGAATGTTGAAAATTGGCATAGAGGTAGTACTTTGGATATAGACGGTACCTACTTAAACACATTTTTATACATAATCTTCACAAAAAGTATTGATAACTCACCTAAACATTTATGTAAGAAAGCATCAATTTCTACACTACAAAAATTCTTATTCAGCCTTGAAAAGAAGTGAGATCTGAAAGAGTGCTAAGTTCAACTTGCAATATATTTACAAATAACCTGTCACGTCTCATCTATTTGTGCACTTAGCTAGACTGGCATACTTGATTTCTTCATGTATGTTTATTATATATAAATATATGTGAAATAAAATGATAGAAATGGTTGAACTTCTCGTCTATTTGCGCAATCAAATAGACTGGCATACTTGATTCATGTATGTTTACCTATACATCTTAATAAATGTGAAACAAAATCATTGAAATTGTTGTAGAAAAATAAATGTAAAAAAGATGTGAAAAGTTATTTTGAAAGCCAGGAATTTTAATTAACAGGTCTGACACATTATTTCAGAGCACTAATAGTTATTTGCTTTAGTTTGGATTACTTCTCAATGAGAAATGATAAGGGGAAATTTATAAACTACAGTAATTTGAAGAGGAATGAAAGGAAGGAAACAGCCAACACAGGATAAATTCGTGGAATTGAAATAAAAAATCACACAGCAACAACTAATAGATATGTGTGTCCAATTACAGAATACAAGAAATGAAAGAATATTCAAGTAGATATTTTTGGTGAGACCCGAGTAATTTCAGACCCAGGTGAGCAAAACTCTTATAAATGGGATGAATATATTAAGTAAAAGTAATTTACTATTAATGACAAACAAGTTAACTGTTGTGAAAACCCATTCTTGAAGGGGATGTCGGGGTTCAAATCCAGGCCAGGTGTACTAAGTTTGTTTATTACAAAATAGTTTCTAACTATCTTTCGACACAAATGTGTGTACATTCCCTATACAATTCTACCTTGCTCATCTCTTTAACACATTGGCATAACTATTCTAGACACATAATTTGAACAAGTAGTGAATGCTGGGAAACAGTTATAATAGATAATATAAACAATATGATAGTAATAATATGCATCATTGCTTCTCCTATCACATATAAAAAGAAACAATTGCTTTTACATAATTAAATAAGTTATATGTGATGAACGAAAGGGAAGGAAAATGCATTACAGAAATATATACGTTTATTAAAAGGTAAACAAAAAGATATAAAATTACATATGAGTGACAAGATTTAAATTCAATTAATTAATGATAGCCATATTCCGTTATCAAGATAGAAGAGATTAGGTTAGACAAATAGGTATTATCACTTTGTCCACAAGGAACCAACAGTAGTTAGTTTGATCATTTTGTTTAGTTAAATAACTCTAGCAATGAGGATATTAGTTTGAATCATCTGCCACAACTCGGCAACAGTAAAAAATGGGAATTAAGTTTTGGGTGATATAAAAAAGGACAATCTAGCTAGGCTAATATCAGACTAATACCTGAGAGGTGTAATCATGAAAAATAGTGAAACAATTGAAAATAGAAACATAGCATCAAATCCTATATTTTTAGAGTTATTAAGAAGAATATAATTTAAGCTAGCTAATTTGTATTAACCCTCAAGGAGAGTTATGAAAAATATCTTATAAGAGGAGCTTCCATTTTACAAATAATAGATGGCTAACAATCAGGCATCTACACAGTATTTTACTATGGCCAATCGTTTCCTAACGAGTACTGCCAGATCAATCAATAGGTAATTTATAAATATACCCATTACTAGAGTATACAAACTATCTTAGAACACTAGGATAAACATGGCGCCTGAAGGGGCCTAGAGAAAGCATTATCCTTGCGGGCCACTACTTCAATCTAGTAGTGCTCCCACAGGTTGCAACCGTAAATAGCTACACAAACAAGGGTGTAATCGTGACTGCAACCAGTCACTGACCTAACTAGATCCAAGAAGAAAATGTTAGATGATCTGATTGTTGCCATAAAGAGATTCTAAACGAGATCATACTGTTTAGGGTGTCTTAAAAATATAACAATGTCTGAAGGACTTATTCATGGACCCATTATATTCAATCAACTGGTCCTATACATATGTAGAGCATAGAGCCCTCTTATTTAAACTCTGCCTTTTGGGCATAGAGAAATAATCGTCAGACAATCTGACTAAAGAAACTATGTCTGATGGACATAGAAAATAATGTTAGACATCCTGACTAAATAAATCATGTCTGATGGACATAAAGAATAATGTTAGATATCCTGACTAAATAAATCATGTCTGATGGACATAAAGAATAATGTTAGATATCCTGACTAAATAAATCATTTCTGATGGACATAAAGATATTGCTAGACCTTCTGACATTAAACCTTGTGTCTGATGGACATTGAAAATAACCCAGACACTCTATCACCATACACTATGCCTGGTGGACATAGGAATTAAAGCAAGACATTCTAATACACAAAACTATGTCTGAGGGACATAACTAGCAACGTCAGCTATTTTGGCATAATACTCAATGTCTAATCAACATTGAAAATAAAGCAAAACATTATAATACATGAAACTATGTCTGAGGGACATAGATAGCAACGTCAGACATTCTGACATGATAACTCAATATTTCTCAGAAAAGGCTCCTTCTGCAATGCGGTGGTGAGTTCGACGCCTGACACATCGTGGCCACCAGTAGTCTTCGGTGTTGAAGTTGTATGGAGTAGTTCCTTCTCCGGTAAATAAATACAATGTAATACAAAAATGTGATCCACGGGGAATCTGTTATATAGTGACAGAACTGGCCCCCGGAGTACAACAGGAGATCTAAGGGGGTGTGTGGAGGGGGGGAGGAAGTTGTTAAATAAATTCACTTCCTCACTAGCGCTGTCAACAGAAGTGGCGAGCAGATACAATAATCTCTCTTCTTCAACGTGTGCCCTTCGATCAAGACGTGAAAATACTTACGATACCAAAATAGTCCACTGGGTCAATGTTCCTCGACCGCTAGGGTGCTTCCAGGCAACATCAATTCTGAGTGAGTCACCACCTGTCTCTTCTTATTGGAATAGATTAGTACTTGTTATTTTGTTTTAATTGTCTTTATGGAATGTTGATAGTTTTTTTATGACATTTTGATTGTAGATGTCATATTATATAAATGACATGCTACAACTATATTAAAAATATATTTAATAGGCATTAGTATTTTTGGTAATGAAAAAAAAATTACTTTTAAACTATGATTATCATGGTCATAAAAAAAATTCCACTTATTACAACTAACTGTTTGAACCATATGCATTTTAGCTATGGTGACAAGGTACAGGTGAAAATGGTAGAATTGATGGGGAATGTATGTGAAGGGAGATTGAAAAACATTTTGGGTAAAAAATACCTTTTTTACCTTTTGTTGAGATTCCCCATCACCGGAAAAACAGACAAAATTGCCTGAAATTAATTTTGTGTACCCACCAATACAGGCAATATATATTAAAGTATTTTTATTACAATTTAAGTAGTTCATTCTATGTTACCCACACAGGTGGACACAAGTGTCAGTCTAGTCTATTCTGATTTTCTGGTGACAGGGAGGTAGGAGTTTGAATTCTGTTCATATGTACTTAGGAGATTTTAATTTTGTCTAAGTGGTTTCCCACTTTTCCTCCATGCTAATATAGATACAGTTACTCTAAAATTATATATTCTAAATCCCCATCTTAAGTAATAATATGTACATAATCCCACGAGTAGTAAGATCAAGTGCAACATTAACCAAGATTGGCAAAACATAGAAGTTTGGGTATATATTATTTCTATTGCTCTAGTGACACATTTGCACACCCACATGCACCCAAACATACAATCCAATATATTCAAACCAACCCTTATTCAGTTAGTTGGTAGTGGTTATGATTACATTATCCAATACACATAAATAAACTTCGAGGGATTTGCAAGTCCTAAAAAGAAAAGCTTTTAACTTCGCTTTATTTTGGTTAACTGTTGCCAAATTACCCCCGCCCCCCCCTTAGTTATGTTGGAAAGCTGTGTACTGGGGTAAGAAGCAGCTACTGGCAAACTCGACAAACTAGTGTTGCAAAACTTGACTTATTTATAGGAACATTGAGTAAACAAAAACAAAAGAATCGGAACGCTTTTTCCCAATAGTAGCCATCAGGGGTGTAGCGTCAGGGTAGACTATGAGACTGGGACCCCCCTAAACCTTTTATTGAACAGTTAATAAAAATAAATACCAAAGGCTTATATACTAATGCAAATTTAAAAACAACTTTATGTGATAAAATCTACATTAATGCTTTTTGTGCTGAGAAGATATTATTTATTTCCCGTCCCCCATTGAGACTTGCCTCACTTTGTAGCAAATCTATTTTTTTCTAGTTGTCATCACTCCTTTCAGATTCCAATCAGTCTAGCCCTACTCCAGGTGTACCGCTATTAACCTCAAGTAGAAGCTAGTCTTGACAGAGTTGTCAAATGTTTTTGTAGAAGCAGGACTAAAATATTAATAAACCAGTATTACTTGTAATATTATGCATTTAAGCACAAAGTTATATTGTAAACAATACTAAACTAAATATCTTCAAATTCAAATGCTAGTTTATTAAATTTATATGCAATATTTTATTATAATTTTTTTTTGCAATGTTGCAATGTTGCCATATTAACTCTTGTCAAGGGGTTTGGCACGAAGAGGGGTGTTAATACTGGAGAAAAGATTATCAGGAATGTAACTGCCCTACTACCCAACTTAAAAACGCTTACCCACAAAGCGTTTCAGTAAGAACACAATATATTGCAGGTGAATTAAACAATAGTGGTTAAGATTTTTTTTGAATTAATTATTTGGAACTTTCTAAAAAAAAATTATATTTTTCACTTTGTATAATGTGTGTGCTAAAATTATTTAAAAAATATTTAACTAAAACTAACATTCCAGTATTTCCTTCTTAATGTTAGCTACGCAACTGGTAAAGAGATGATATACAGTTTAGGGTTGTATGATTTCAAACTTGGCCTTGGATCATAGTGAATCATACTATAACTAACTTTGCTAGTTCGCTGAATTGGTGGTAGATGTGAATATTGGCTTGAGATATTATCAACTTGAAATACAACTGTAAAAAAACAAATGGAGAAAATGTTTATTAAATGGGTTATTTGAAATATGTATAACCTAG
Source organism: Timema poppense (assembly GCA_902141375.1). Classification (NCBI taxonomy): domain Eukaryota; kingdom Metazoa; phylum Arthropoda; class Insecta; order Phasmatodea; family Timematidae; genus Timema; species Timema poppense. The sequence goes on from CABFOV010001238.1 coordinate 32,816, forward strand.
ATTAAAGAGAATCGGGTTTAAAAAAACTTCTCAAATTTTTATATATATATTTTTTAATTTGTCTTTCATAATAATAAGTAATCTGTCTGCAAATCACAACATTTGTTGCACAGAGATTTTATTCAACACTTCAGTGTAAAATCAAAGTATGTTTATGATAAAAACAATATTTCAGTATCCAACAAAAACAAGTCCCTCATATCAAAATAGTAGTAGTCAATTGACTCTACAAAGTTCAAGCAATGTGAAAAAAGTGTGTTTTGGCAAATATGGCAGTGGTTGTCCTGTGAATTCAGTCTTATTGCAAAATCACAATCAAATATTGCATTATTTACACACTTTCAGAGAGAAACATATATAATAACACTATTAACAGATAACATAATAAAGGACAGTTTTTTTTTTATGAAATGTCAGAATTTACGATTTCTATTCTTTAGATTATCAAAACATAAGCTCTATGGTAGGACAAGCTATCAGCATTAACAATTTGTGTTGTGTTATATGTAATGACTAATCAATAGATGCATTTATTTATAAAACTTTCAATAAAATGTGCAGATTCTTTTTAGCTTTTTTCATTGCCTAACAAGAAACAATCAAAAATAAAGAAAGGGGTTAAATATTTCAAAAAATTTCTTTCTCAAGCAGAAATTTGACAAAGTCAGAAAAAATAACAGAATTCAAAATGTTATTATATGGTGTACTAAGGCCAAATAGTTGTTAGGCAATGGACAAAGTAAAAAAGACAACCTTTTTAACAAAGTTATTTTATTCCTAGAAAAGCTACTTGCAAAGTCTCTTACAGAATAAATGGTAATTTTGTACATTTCACAATTATCTTTTATAGTAAATTACACTATTTTAATCATGTAATGTGTAACCTTTTGTCCCCATATACCAAACATATCTTTAGAAGAATAAACATTATTTGTATAGTTTGTTGCACAATATGTACAGATAACTTTTGCAATGGTCATATCTATTTTAGGAATAACTTCGTTACCAATGCACACAAAGCATAAACAAAAAATGTGCTAAAGATTTTAATTTTTGTCATTAAATTTAAGAAAATAAATAAGTGAATTAAGGAAAAAGTCTCATAGACACAGCTTACTGTCGCATGAATATTTTATATATCTGGGGTCTATGTTTTAATCTATTACTGGACAATAATTAATTATATACAATATTATAATTTATACACATAGTTTGCATATTTTAAAATTAGTCAAAATAATTAATACCATTAATAATTTAACAGCATGAAATAATACTTTGCGCTTTTTAAAACTGTCATGTAATAGCAATATACCATAGACATTATGTGGCTAAGTTGTTAATAAGGGTTCACAAGGATTGGAAAGCATCACCATTTTAGAAGTTTTTAAAAATAAAATTTTAATTTGTTGACATAAAGAAAATTAAATTTATCGAGAATACAAGCTTAGGTTTAACCTAATAAAGCTTCCTTTGGAACTTGTTTTCAAAAAAATCTGTCAATAATGTAGTAGTCATATACAATGTGACTATGACTATGTACAAATATTTAAAACATAGACCAGTCAATTAAGTACCTGTGTAAAAATACTATCACAAACTCAAAATAATACAAACTAAAGTGATGTTTGCTTTATCTCCTTGTGACCCTACCTCAAGGACTTATTTATTTTGAATGTATTTAAATGAAAGCATGGCCGTCTACACTTATAGGGAAAAATAGTAAATATATCTACAATAAATAGTGAAAATTGGTTAAAAATTAGAAACTTTTACAAAATTAAACTAAATGGGCCTTATTTACTTCAACGAGTTAGGGCAGGCAAATATTAGTCAACCTATTTGAAACTAACTAGCTCACAGTTGTTTTCTTAATGAACCCAGAACACATTATAATGTATGATGCAAACATTATATTGTATTATGTGTCTGGGTGGAAAATTACCTTCCATATATTAATGTAGATATTTAGTTATTTGGTAAAATAACGCAAGCTACTATAAAATTGTAAAAATAAATTCTATTGCTCTCTATATGATAGACAAATTGGATAAAGTGAGCAGCTATGTGAAAGCTATGATTTAAATGTTTATGTAATAAAGCAAAACAAATATATTGAAAATAGTCAAGGAAGAAGAATAAATTTAAACAGATGCATCCTAAATAAATATCATTTTTAAAACAGTGATCAGAACATAGCTTCAAAATAGACATAATTTAAAAGATGTGTGAACATTCATGGAAAGAATATGAGAGAAAAGTTAGTTTACTTGACAGATTAATTTTATGAAGGACTTGCAATTAATCAATTGCAATTAATTTAGGGAATATTTTACAAAAAATCTTACATCTTTTTGACTATGTGAAACATAATTGTTTATTTCAAAATATAAACCTTTCTTGTTCATTTGTGTGAATGAGGGTTTATAATATCACAATATTAAAAACAATCAAACTTTTATTATAAAGACTAAAAATATAATGAAACACACAATTAAATAAATATGAAATTTCATGAAATAAAGCATAACAAACATACATTGTGTTTACAGTTGAACAATTCATTATTTATAAATTAAATATCATAGTTAAAGAAATTATAAACACACCTAAGAGCGGTTGCAATAACATACCCATTAGTTTACAATAACTAAATTATTATTTACTTTTCAGTGAATGATTAGTTTTAATTTACCTCATAAATACTCAATATATAATTTAAATTAGATTTATAAATATTTTATAACTGAGCTTATATATAAAGACAACAATCATTTTATAAAAATTAAGAATGCCAAAGTCACCCTTTCAATTGATGCATAATTGTGATAGCCAAGATTTGTTAGATGATAAAAAAAAAGGTTTTATTAGTGGTTCACAAGGGTCAAAGATTTAAAGAAATCTAGTTGACTACACCATTTATGTTGAACTGACATGATATGCTTTAAATTTTAGTTTAGATGAAGCTCTCCTTTTCTACATTTTGCCTGAAATCATAATTGATTTTTGGTATTAAAGAAACACCCTCCAATACTAATGTAAAATGTTGAGTAAAGATTGTTTATGTTTTACTTAACAAGCTATGTACTAACTGAGCTACTGAGTGAGAAGTGACCCTCTTAAAATTTTCTCAGAAGCCAAAGAATTACGGTTTTGGTCAGAAATCTCGAATTATAAAGCCCAAGAAGAATTTTAAGCTGTTGATTATTTTATCTCTAACAGACTTTGCCCCATGTGTCCATAGTGCAAAATCACAGATAAAATCTCATTAAGAAGTAAGAAATAATAAGGATTGAATAGTTAAAAGTTAATTGACATTATAAAAAAGAGTTAAACAAAATCCTTACAAAAATTAAATTGAAAAAGACTTGATGTTTGACAAAATTTAATCAAATTAAAGTATAAAGTGTGGAATACAAATTTTTGATTCAAAATACAATTACAAATAAGACATTTTAATAATTGAATACTACAAGATGATATTAAAGTTTGGCTAGTGGTTAGAAATAAAAAATATAGAAATATAGTATATGCAAAAATGTTAGAATAAGTACTATATTAAGAATTACCACTCTGGTACGCTTTGGTTTTTAAAACGTATCACTGAGGTATGTCAAGAACAATAATTTTTACAATATTTTATTAAAAGAACATGTAAGTTAAAAAGTCATCAATCAATTAATAAACAATGGATTCAGTGTAGCAATAATGCTTTAGCAAATAACATCTGTGCTTCGAAGACATAATCCTGAAGAGGATATTAATATTCCAAAACATGTTGAGTTAATAATTCATCTGCTGATTTTCACCAGCGTTTAGCTTCAAGGAGCAGGGGACTAATCTTAAATATAAGACTTTAAATTCCACCATTTTAATGACAAGATTTATGAAAACAAATTCTTAGTAACAATTATTGATTTATAATTTGATAGTATTTCCTTCTATGCTACTTGACCATCAATTAGTAAAATTTTGTTTTACTATATATTGTTCATAAACTTTCTTTTGTGGTTCATAATTGATTCATAAATTTATTGCTTACATGTTCTTTTCATCAAATATTGTAAAAAGTATTGTTCTTGACATACCTCAGTGATACGTTTTAACAACCAAAGCGTATTAAAGGGGTAATATTTTGATATAATATTTCTTAGTATAATACTTATTCTAACATTTTTGCATATAGTATTTTATTTCTATATTTCCGATTTTTAACCACTAGTCAAACTTTAATATCATCTTACAATGTTCATTTGTTAAAATTTCTAATTTTCAATTGAATTTTAAATAAAAAAAATTTATTCCACACTTCATATTTCAATATGATTGAATTTTGTCAAACAGCAAATCTTTTCAAATTATTTTTCGTCAGAAGTTTGTCTACTTCTTTTTATAATTGTCAATGAACTTTTACCTATTCAAAATTATTTGCATTAAAACAATATTAACATACTCATATTTTTAAAGTCTTATTATTTCTTATTGAAACACTCCTTACTTAAAATATAAGATTTAGAATGTTTTCTAACATGTTCATTAAGAAGTATTTAATGTATTCATATATTTTTTTATTTATTCAGGTGTACCAGATAATAGGTAGAATTTTTTTTTCTGTCAACAATAGAGATCAATGAATCAAATAATATAAACAAATCATTTGTATCTTAGATGATAATATACATAGAGTATAGTGGTAAAACTATTATTAATGAAGAGAAACACGACACTGTTTTGATTAAAGCTTGCACTTGCAACTATGATGAGATGAGAAGCTTGTCTGACTTAAGTGGCCCCTGTAAAGAGCAAATACTAGATTCAGAATTATTTTTGACTTTCTGATATGCTTTGACCTAATATATTTATGAAGTGAGCCACACGAGCAAGGACATTTGTTTCACAAATTAACACAATTATTTATATATATGTATAATTTTTTTTACTTTGCGTATTGCTAACTGTGAGTCCGACACCTTGGCTCAGTCGGCAGTTTGCCTGCCCATTGAGCTCAGGGTTCTGGGTTTGATTTCTGGCGTGGCCTAAAAAATATAGTGGTAAAACTTGGATTTCCCCTCTCACAGTGATGAATTAATGGCCGGCGGGCTTGGTGTTGTGTTTGTTCTAGATGTAAGTTAAGTCGTGTGCTGATATAATCACTTGGCCCAGAAAGTGCACACTAAATACCTCAAGTAAATGAAAAATGAAAATACTACCTGTGTGTACTTTTAATTACACTCAACCAATTTAATAGTGCATGTCACTCTTATACAGTCAGGACTGTGCTCATAACTCTTAGCCTTGACATTTTTACTTAAATCTCAGATTATTTAGGTATTGCGATGAACTGCAGTCTGCTGTGTTTTGATATTCCATTACAATTTTAGTGGATGATAATCATCAGTAGTTTCCTGTTTTGGTGTGTTTTGAGCATAGTTCTGGTGTACTTTTATGAAGTAAGAATATGTAATAGGCTATAAAGGTGGATATTCAAACAAAGATATAAATAAGTCAAAAAAGAGAGACGAGGGGAGTTGGGAGGTGCAAAGTTTATGAAGATATAATGTGAGTATGAAAAAAACCATAAATGTTTGGGATCCTTTGTTTTAATAAAAGTCTTTGACCCCCAAATCACCCTTGTAGCTTTTAGAGTACACCATACCTATTAATTTTCTCAGAATACGCCACCATGTATTTTTTTTTTTTTTTGTGGACTGGTGGTTTGCATGAGTACTTAATATTGTCTGTAAGGCTAGTTAGAAATATAGGTAGTTTACCTTTAAATCTCAAGTTCTTACTACACTAAAATAAGCTACAGTAATGTTATTATGATATAAATATTTTATAATAAGCAACTGTAAAAAGTTTCTAGTCAATTGTAAAATTAATACAATACTATCAAAAGACAAATTATTGATGAATGGGCTATTAACAATTCCATTCTTTAGATATGTTTGTTTATTCCTTTTAAGAAGTAAATTTGACCAGACATTTGTAAAATATTTTTTTGGAGCTAAAAACAGAATTTGAATGAATCAGGGATCCAGTCACAAACCTTTTTTTTCAATAAATTGTTAGTGGTAGTTTTTCGCAAGAGAACCCATTGCGTATATAGCTTGGCCAAATTGTAATTAGAAAGAAAAGCCTGTAAATTAAAAAGTAATTAAATTTTCCATACAGTTCTAAAATATACTTATAAATTATAATTTTGGAACCTTCTCAGACTAATTATAAACAATAAAATGAACTGTTAAAGAAAATTTCCATAGGTACTCTGTAATGGCCATCCTTAAAATAATAAATCTCTAGTAGCCAATTCTATTATGAGATATCAGAAAAGTTTGTGATTCCTACTTTGAACAATCTATAAGATTTTAAACACACTCCACGATGAAATACATTTTTTATTCATTTTTAAAAAGGGTGATATGCAAGTAATCACCATGACTGTATGATTTCTAAACTATATCATCTCTCGGATTTGAAAGGATACTAGAATAAAAATGTTAAGATCAGATGGTTGATTTACAATTAAACAAATGATGGAAAATTTGAATTAGAAAATAATAAAAATAATGCAATAATGGATGAGTGTTGGGTAAAGCAAATTTGTATTGTTTGATTGGTTTTTATTAAATTATTTAAAAAAAAGTCTCTAGTAGAGAACACATTAAACAAATTAATAAGCATGTAAACCTTGTTCAGCATAATCTAGTAGACTAATTAGATCTTAAGTTTTTTTCTACACAATTTGAACAATCAATTAGTTATTTTCTGCTTGAAAATTTATCTCATTATATTTATACAAAGAAAAACCACACTTTAAGCTACATGACTGCCATTCAGGGTGAAAGTATGTCAAACATGGGATGACATTTATTAATTATTCAAAAAATCTAAGGTGTATATTTTTTGTTTTCTGATCCCATGATGTGTTTTTGTGAACAAGACAATAATTTAACTGTGACTTTTTGTTGTGAACATGCCAAAGAGAGCTTCCACAAATCTTGTTTTAGATAAATCAATTTAAAAATAAAATATATAATAGTGAGTATAAATTTCACTGTCACACACAAAATAACAATTATATTCAAGTTTACATGTAAACATAAATTAAAGTTTACTTTTTTCTTTGTCTAAAACTGATATAATGAAGCCTATTACAAGGTGTGCAAATACAGTCAATGGCAGTTTAGTCTACTGCGAGAGTAGCATGTTAGACCATGTGGCCAATGAAGTGGGTTTTAGATTTGTTAGGTAATAGAAAAGAAGCTATTGCAAGAGATACATAAATTTTATTAGAGGCTACTAAGGAAAGAGGCTTGGAAGTGAACGCTGCAAAGACTATGCATATGGTCACACAGAGAACACAGATTGAAGGGAATAATTTAGAGATTACTTCGAGCAACATATCATTTTTCCTGGATAAAGTGTTTAGTATTTAAATACAATTTTACCTAGCACTAACCATATTAGAGTTGAGATTAGGAAAAGAATAGTCTGGAAATGCATGTTATTACTTGGTCATTAACTTGTTGTCATATCGCCTGCGTTCAAGGAATGTAAAACTTAGAATTTAAAAAACAATAATTTTCCCGGTTAGTCTCTATGGGTGTGAAACAAGATCAATTACCTTACATGATGAAAAAAAATTTAGGATGTTCAAAAATAAGCTGATTAGGACAATGTTTGGTCTAATAAGGGATGAGGCTACTGGGGAGAGGAGGAAATTAATTAATGATGAGTCACAAACCCTGTACTCATCGAAATACATTGCTAGGATAATCAAGTCTCATATATTACAGTGGGCAGGACATGCAGGGTGAATGGAAGAATCTAGACCAGTGTTCAGAGTATCAACTGGCAAACCCAATGGGAAGAGCTAGAAGCAGATGGGAGGATAACATTAGAATGGACCTGAAAGAGATAGGGTATGATGATGTGGACTAGATAGAACTAGCTGAAGATAAGGATAAGTGGCATACTTTTGAATGTGCAGCAATGGACTTTTTGAGTTCCTAATGCCATAGAGAAAGTATGGACCTGAAAGAGATAGGATGTAATGAGGTGTAATGGATGTGGTGGATGGATTTGTTACAAATATAAGGTAGGTGTACATAATAGCTCAGTAAAATCTGGTAATATTTTAAGTTGTGTGTAAAAATAACTTTTTATTTGGATAGAAACAAATTCAAAAATTTATTATAGGAATTAAAATCCTGATCGGTTGAACTAAAAGTGTTTTTTTCTTAAATGTCTTCCCAATCTTTTTCCTCCATACGAATGTGGGTACCATTCTTAATTCATCTAAATTGAGAAACTCGCTTGACAGAAGGACATGTACATTGTCCACCCAGCTATTATGTATATGTTCTAATGTTGACTTGCCTTCAGCCAATAAGAAACAAAAATGGGTGTGCCACTGTAATCAACAAAAACGAAGTTATTTAGTACAGGATAAGTTTGAGGAAATATGTAGTAAAATACAGGATATGATACTAAACTGGTATGAGTGAATAAGTGATTGATTCTACAATGTTTCAATATTATTTAGTTTACACCCCTTAAAGATAAAAAAAGAGTGTATTCGTTAATAATTCTTAAAGTGTTTGATGTATTAATCCAACTGCAAGTGATGAAAAAACTTTAGTATTGGTTTTAAAAAAAACTTTGAATATTTAAATAATTCATTTTATCAACCTGCAATGACAAAAATACAAAACTAAACAATCCCCTGATATAAATGTTACTATGTATTAAAATGTTAACATAACAATTCATTCAAGTATTTTAAGGCTATAAAAGGTTGCCAAAGAAAATAAATCACAAGCCACTCAAACAAATGATTATATTTAGGGGGTTAAAATGTGTTGAAATATAAAGTTAAAGCCAAAAGTTACATTTTTTAAAGGAAGGTGAAAAATTAACTTCGAAAAATGTCACATTGTGAAACAACAACCTTTATTGATATTCATAGAATAAGCTATTTTATTAAGCACCACTATTTAACCATCCAAGCTATCCACAAATTCACAATTAATGAATACATAAAATTAATCAAACTGGTTTTAAAATGCAGTTATATTCTGCATAACTCAATAGTTATGGATCATAATTTTGAAGGAAGAATCTTGCATTTAAGTTTACACAAAATAACATCCCATATCTTCGAATTTTTGTTTTATGAATAAAAAGTAAGCTTATAATTGAAGTCAGAATGTTGATTTTAGTCATCATGTAAATGTTTGTTTAAATCATTCAGCTCACCATATCTTGTACTTAAAATTATCATTCCCCAAAATCGCTAGAGTGAATTATTCTCTTTTTTTTTTTGACCTAGGGGTAAAATTGTAAATATTACATTCTTCAGAGTGCCCTGTACACACGTTTTTCCATTTAAGATGATTTCTGTAACCATCCCAGACTCAGTACATATCTCTGCCAGTCGGATGTTTGCAAAACATGAGGCCACAAGACTTCTTAAGACATCATGTAATATGTTTGTTTGAAATGCAGAATAGATCTTTGCTAGAAATGATAAATAAGTATGCTGATGTTTGATCTTCCGTGCACTATGTCATACGTTAACTATGTCATATAATGGTTTACAATGTACTTAACAAACGGAGGGTGTATGAGTGGTATGAGTGATCCCCTAGAAATGAAACTTTCAGAGGCCGTTACATAAATATTTGAAATGGTACATATTTACTAAGATAAAAATTAATTTCAACAAACATAAAAAAAGGTTTTCCAATTTAGCATAATTCCAATGCATCAGAGCAAAAGTTGAATTTTATATATATATATATATATATATCTTGAGTTTTTTATATATATATATATTGGAGTAAAAGTAAAGTCTTGAGTTTTTTATATATATATATATATATATATAAAAAACTCAAGACTTTACTTTTACTCCAATCATCGGTTTAAAATGGTATGAGATTCAACCTAAATTTCCCAATGTTAGCAAACATAGAGCCAGGCACTTATTTTCTGTATTAATACTAATCTCATAATTCATTCTATACATAATATTTATCTTATAAATAGTAATCACTGATTTAACAGTAAGGTTAACTAATCAAATTGATACAAAATGCAAGTTGCATTGATATGCTAATTTGTACTAGTTTGAATTTTAGTAGATATATATTTTTTTCTAAATTCAACATAAATCTAATGGTTCTATTTTTAATAATAAAAATAATTATAATAATACTTATTTTGAATGCTAATTTATTAGAAAATGCTGGTTTCACTCTGCATTTATATTGGTTTGGCTGGCAGTATTGGCTGTCAGTAGAAACTATCCAACTTATTTAGTTAAGCAAAATTGGGGATATTAAAGTAACATCAACAGTTGTTTAAGGATTGAAAAAACACAATTTGGAGGAATCTATCATAAATGAATTAAAACTTGGCCTTCCAGATCAAGTAGTCACCAAATGAAAAGTGTATCAAATGCTGCATGTTGTATTGTAGTAATGTAAACAAAATAAAAAATCTCTAATATCACTAAGGGTTAGTTTTCTAGTTTGACTTCCTAACTCAGTAAGCTAGGATTTAATATGGATTGGCTGTATTGAAGACGATGGTTTTCCATTCTCCTTTCAATTAAATTCTGCTGCAGTTCCTATTAATAGACAATTATTTAAAATGTGGATTAAGGTATTTAATTTAGTCACAGTTGATGTGCAATTCTTGATATAGTCTATCTTGATTGTGAGATTGGAAGGAATAGCACGTTAGCACTTTGGGTAGTTATGAGCCATTTAGCAAATTATGAAAATTAAGTTTCATTGGTAGACAAACGTACAGGTTTCAGTTTTTTGTTTACAGCATTCTCACAAGAAATTTGTATTTTGAACGTGAGATAAGACATAAGAAAAAGGATTAGTGTGCTTGATTCTAGAACTCAGATTTAGGCATTTGATTCCTAGATGTGTCTTTGAAATAATTTCAAATCTTTAATAAGAGTTAACTGAATTGGCTTATTTTATGTAGAGGTATTTGGAAAAAAACAATTATAATTTGTTTTCGTTGGTTATGAAAATATAATACTAAAGTAGGAGTTTGGAAATGCAATTTTTGAATCAGGAGTTTTAAATATTGCCTCATTTGTAAAATTTAGATGACATTTCTATAATTTTACTATTCAAATTTAGGTTTAATCAAAATTTTCTTATTATTATTTTAGTGTCTTTAAGGCCAGACCAAACCATTTAATGATTTTTAAAACATTCACCAAAAAGTAATATTGCAATAGAAAATTTATTTGAACAAAAGTTAAACTAATGAGTGTAAATTATTTTCATGGATTGTAGTGAGAAATGTTTCAGCTTTAATATATAA
>CABFOV010001238.1:46723-62611 GCA_902141375.1 Timema poppense
AAAAAGAAGTAAATTCAATGGGAGAAAATTTTAATCTTTTAGCAAACACATTATAAATTTGAGGTTGGTTGGTAGCTATGATGAAATTAAATGATGGATGTGACAGTAACATGATGCATAGTACCCTTTAACGCCTTGTGTCCTACTTTACTTAGTACTGTGATAGGACAGAACGTCCTACTTAAAAATGTGTTCTCTTTATACAATTTTTAGGCTTACCTTCAAGTTGTGAATGTCATTAAATATAGCAGGTTGAACGTTGACCTTTTCTTTAATGTAATTGTATTTTGAGTTACAGGAGTTAGACTGAAAATAAATATCCTTAAAACTTTTTAAATTGTTTAGAGTTGGCGAATTATATTTTAGTTGTGGAACTCAGAAATAGAAAAACCCCTGTGATGCATATTTGTCTCTGTACTCTCAGTATGCACCTAAAGTTGTCACATGGGAACATAATGTAGTCAATATCAAAAGGACTACTTTTTTGAGTGCGAGTAAAATTATTGCATTAATCATTGAAACTTCAGTAAATGGAAACACTTTGGGATCACGTTCACAAAACCATTTCCAGCAGTCTTCTCCATTATAATTACACACTAGTGTTTGAAATCACAGATACACAAGTTCACATACTTAGAATAGCTATTTTCATCGTCATTATTTTAGTAATTGAATTTTCTATATTACAATGCTCTATTTTTCAAGGCAAAAAACCCATACAATTTGAAATATGTATAAGGACTCAGTTGAAAATGTGTAGAGGCAGCACTTATACTATGTCAATGGTTCATCAAATTAGGGCACAAGGGATTAATGCAAAAACTGTGATTTTTTTTTTAATAAGCTGTTATTTTATTCTTTCAAGATAAAGAGCTTCTAATTTTTAATTGTTAATAGGTTGAGATATATTGCACAACCAAGCTTTAAAATTTAGATTCGTAACTTGGTGGAAATGTTAGCAACACATTTAATTTTACTTGATAGAGCTAAAATTTATTATTTCAGAACTTTTTTACTTTAAGACATAATTATGTTATACTTATGTGTTCATGGGAAACTAATGACTAAATCTTGTCCTGCATTTTGATAGTCAGGTAAGTTATTTTCTATGAAATAATAGTGGAATGATTATCAACTGTGAACCTTTTTCAAATGTAGTCAATATTTATTATTGTATTTTAAAATAAACTTGGCACTTGAAATTGTTTTTTTGCTAAAGTAAAATATAAAACTATGATGTGAATAGTAAGTGCTCTACTGTTACTACAGTTACCTGCTTCGGTGGCGTAGTTGTCGTGTTGAGCTCGACTGCTGAGGACGGGGAGATCGAGGTTCGAATCTCGGTCGGGTGAACTGGAGGATGGTTTTTCGTAAAATGGTTTTCCACTCTCCCTCCACGCTAATGCGGGTTCACTTCCTCTAATTCAACATTCCCAATTCCTAATACATTAGCTTAATTAAAGCGTATAACCCGAACAGGTAAATATTATTATTGTTACTACAGTTGAAGGGCTCCCCAAAAAAGAGTTGTATATTACATTTAGTATGAAAGTGAGTTTTAGAGGGAATAATGATTGATATCCAATAAAGAATCATGATAAAGAACAAAATCATAAATAGCAGTACTGTACAAACTATAATTGGGCCATGAAAACTATGCTCCCCTGAAAAAAAAAAAAAATGGATTTAGGTTAAAAATGGCAGTGTGTCAAAGCAAGTTTGTAAGTATATATCAGTTACAAATATCTAATTAAGGGCATAAAATGGCCTATTAATAAACCAAATTTAAGGATAATGTGAGGAAAAGCTTGAGGAACAGTGGGAGACTATACACTACAAAGAAAGGTGTTTTTAAAACTGGAAAAAAGTGCTCCAACTAAGGTGGGTATAAAAATGTTGTACATTATATCACGGTTGTGTTATACATTTTTTTAATATAAAATCTCGTTTTGCTTAGTGATATAATTTTTTCTTGTAAATATGATAAGTACTAGTAAAGCATAGTAAGGAGATATTATTTTCAGGTACACATTTGTGCAAGTCTACAAAGTGATGGCAAGTATCCGACTCTTGCAATAAAGGAGGAGGCATTGAGTAACTTTTATGGAAGAAGTTACAATGGTCAGTCTGTGTTCCTACCAGAAAACATGGCAATAAGGGAACAAAAATACTGTAGAGTTGAGGGAGCTAGAGAAGGTAAACCCCAGCTCCAAGGTGTTGTTTCACTTGTACTGCAACATTGTTAACACTCAACTCAAAACCGATTTGGACTTGCAACCCAAATAAAGAGTAGAAAGTGTACACCATCATCGTAAAACGGAAAAAGCTTTTATAGCAATGAGAGAGGATAGTACTCTTGTTAGTGATAATGATAGTGTAGCTGTTGTCAAATCTTCATCAGGTATTATTCTGCCATTTCTCCCACATTCCAACAGTTTTACCAAGCAATATACAACTTATAATTTTGGCATTTTTAATGTAGTGGGAACAACTTCTACCCATGTTGGGATTGATTCAATGGCTAGAAGATCCACCAAAATTGAATCATGTGTGCTGAATTATCTTCACACACACACACACTATGTGCCACTTTCAAAGAGTCAAGAATGTAATTATTCGGTGGTCTGATATTGTTGCTACCCAAAACAATAACGGAAAATGATTTTGTTACAGTAGTTTGTTTCATTGGAGTACTTCAGTGAGGTTTTCTCTGTAGTGGCCTTAGTTTTTTTTTCCCCCAAGTGACTGGGCTTTTCCTCAGATTGTGGGAAAAAAGAAAGCATCCACTGTCTTCGTTCCATCCAAATGGAAATAGGTCATTGGAAGTGCATGTCTTAAACCATTTTACTTAAAAATGAAGACTAGAGGACTTTCTTGATATGGCACAACTGGGGTCCAGCCTGAAGAAATATTGTGCCTTAAATTAACTGCAGCAGTGTGGATTCAGATCTTCACAGATAATCACATAGTAGTAAATCAGAACAGTTTATAGAGTATTGCACACATGGAACTCTTACAGTATCATTAAGCGAAAGTGTGGAAAATGCCTAACATATAAAAAGTACATTGCTATTCCATTATCAAACCTCAAACCTGTGTGCATTAATTTATATTTTACTTTTTAAGAATAATGCTTGGCAGTAATGACAAATATTTGGTTTCAAGATTTTTTTATCACCTCATGTCTTGCTACCTGTTTTGAGTTACACACATGCATACTAATTTACGATTAGTAAAGTTGAATTTAGAGAAAGTGTACATGCATTTGCATAGGGGGAAAGTGGAGAGCCACCCTCAGTATAAATGACCGGGATTCGAAACCCAATCTCTCCATCATCGGCAGTCTGGTCTAATGGAAGAGTGACGACCAAGACCACATGGACACCAAAGTGGGTTTAGGAATAACTCTACTTACAATGGGTTTTAGATTTTTACCTCATTAATGAATTGAATTTGGACACAGTAGTGATGTAGTCTTAAGTATCAACCTCTCAATCCCATGAAATGGTTGTGACATAGTCAAAAGTTCAAATATCAGCCAGGTATACCATGTAAATGTGTTTCCATAATGAGTTTATCAATGTGGTTTTCTATTTCCTCTTCATGTTAAAGAGTGTGAATTTGATGCAACTACGCTACTTCACCCCCACTCTATAGACCGAGCTTTTAATGCACCTTGTACTAAAACATGTATAAAAAATCCTAATTAGAGTATCTCCAGTTGAGTTAGGCATTAATATATACAGCCCCAACAATTTTACCTTTAACTACATTGCTGAATCCTAATCATGTGTGAATGAATGTATATATAAAATAAAAACTAGAGCTTTGCTTTATATTAACCTCAAAATATTAATAAATGTATTGTGTGCAAGCTACTGAAAAAAAAGTGGATAATATACTTCTGTAATTCCTTATATTTAACTAAGCCCAAATTTATAGTAGGGTTGTTAAAATGTATTTTTTGAGTTCTACTTATTAATGAGCAGTCAAGCAACATTACAATTTAAATCAACAGTCATAATGTTAGAGAAGTCAAGTCTCCCATGTGTAATTAATCCAATATATATAATATTAATAATAGTGATATTCTTTATTAGTAATCTTTTCACATCAGCAAGTTTACTCATCTTTTTGTTAATATATAAAGGTAAAGAGAGAGTGTACAGTTAAGTTTTTAAGCGCATCATGGATTTTGAGGGCATTCAAGAAAATATTTGATTGTTTTTTTTAATAGGAAAACCATATATAGTTTTTTTATTCTTAAAAAAACAGATTATATCTAACTAGGTAATAATTACATTATAAAAGTAATATTTTTTAATGTCACTCATTGATTAAAACTTAATAAATATGATGCTAATTTTAATATATGAATAAAAGATATCAACGATTCCAACAAGCTCAATTTTAGAACCAAGATTTATGGTTGTGATAAGTTACAATGCAAAACAAAAAAAAGTTTAAAGTGATTCTAAGCTTTTGAACCGACTTAAGGTTTGTAAATAAATAATTAGCTGGTGGGTACTAAGAAATAGTTTACACTATTTATATTATAAAAAGATATTTTAATAAACTTTCCAGATATATAATTTGTACTTATATATGGTTAACTAAAAGTCATTGCAAATATATTTTTGTACACTCCATTTGGCCTAAGAGGTAGCAGTCTACTCTTGATTAATTACAGTATAGCCCTATCTTATAAGCTGCACCATAAAGTAATCCATCAAGGTAAACATGCTAACGTTAAGGGTAAACAGAATGTAATTGTATACATTCAACTATACAAATTCTCACCATCATCAACTTATAGGAGCCTGTGACGGGGCCAGATTAAAATGTCTACATCTCACCCCTTTAATTGGTTAAGAATGATTTGACCCTTCAATAGGAACATGAAAAAGAAATAAGTCATTTCCTTTTTCTCCCTTTTGTAGTTTAAGGTTTTCTCTTTTAGGAAGTTACAGTGCAAGTTTCACACTCCTTCCTCACAAGTTATTATAAAATATAACCTAGGTTGGGGGATTGGGCAGTAATGGTAGATTTTCTTCAAGAGGCAGCCATTACCTCTGTCAAATGGCAGCAATGTAAAGTGTGAGCTGTGTTCTCTTCATTGAAAAAGCCAGTGTTTTATTTTCCTTTTATATGTTTCTATCCATCTTTACTGCAACTTCTTTCAAATAAAACCAAAATGTAACCCATAAAGTGAAACGAGGTTATCCTTAGAGAGTTATAATATATATTCACATTAAATATCAATTTCCTGTGTTTCTCCTCTATGTTGTTTGAGGGTGTCTACTGGATTAGAGTTTTGTTGAAATTCCAATCTACTTCTATTTTCTTAAAAAAGGAAAAAAAATCTAGTACATACAAAAGGCTCTCAGAGCCAAACAATCCAAAAGTATAAAATGATGTTAAGTTAGGGTTATGTATGTAATAATGAAACAATTTCATGTAATATATATAACACTAACACTAAGGATGGGATTCTCGAATACTTTCAGCTCATATCAGGAGTAGAAACCTGTCTATGACAGTGTGATTAGAACTGTAATTTTGTATTCATCAATCAGTAAGCCTATAGTATGAACTACAATAAAAGGTTTTAAAACATTTAAATTGATTTAAGAGTGGTTCAATGCTAAAAATTATATTGACAACTTTTGTTGGGGACTTCAATCCAAGCCATTTGAGACAGATACCCCTTCCTCACCCAAAAATAAGTGTTTGGGTTTGGGCCTCATCCCGAGGTATATATTTTTATGAGGTCCTTAGAAGACAGTAAAGTTTTTAATAGAGGGTGTCCAGCCAAGCCTTATTTTAAAATTCCCTGAATTTTCCATGTTTTCAGAGCAAATTTTTGATTTTTCTACTCTAACATTATTTTATTAAGATCACAGCTTAATGTAATATTTTAAGACACATACAAATTCTGAAATTATGTCATTCTATGCAGTGTTAAAATATTTAAGCCCAAAGCTGTGGGCCATTTGGTAGTGGGATATAAGTTAGATTTCAGTGAGATTATTTGGAGTCATTAAAGGATCACTTTACCAGAGTACAATTTAAAATTATTATGGAATATGTTATTGTTTAGTTTATTCTTCCCAAAATGTAATCAAATTCATGTGCATGCATATAGCCATAACTTAATTTTGGTTAAAGACATGTGGTAGAGGGAGGGAGAGACAACACTGAGATTATATGTAGACTTTAAGAATTGAGATTAGTAGGCTCGACATTGGACAAGTGTGTTAAAAGATATTAATGGTTTGTAATAATCGGGGCAAAAATGTTATTTTGACAATTGTAAATAAAAGTTGGGTATTTTATTAGTGAGTATGAAAAAATTCCAGAAATTTGATCAAATTCAACTTTTCCATTTTCCAGGTTGCTAGACACCATGTACATGTTTACATTAAGCAATTAGCAATGTTCTTATGATGTAAATCAAGGACAAATGGTATTAAATGTTTTGGTAATCTCACTATCAATTTGAAAGGACAAACTTAATGAGGCAAGAATTCAGCACTCCCCCTTCCGTTTGCATGCTGATAAATTGATGCAAAATGCCGTAACCAGCATTTCACTCGATGAGAAGAGCCTTAATAGTTTTACTAATCTCATTTAAAGTTAAAGTATATTCCAGAATAAAAAAACTCGAGTATATTTCCAATATTAGTAGACACTATTTCCTTGTGTATGTTCTTATCTAAATGTTCTATCGTTATTTAACATTTTCCCTTTTGAATTCTTTGGTTTCCTATCCTAGAAGTTGCATTGATCATTTCACACTTCCTCTTGACAAGTTCCAAAAGAGTGGAACTTAGGTCAGGGGATTAAGTAATAACACTAGATTTTCATGAAGAGGCAGCCATTACCTCTTTGTCCATTGGCAGCAAACTTAAGTGTTGACTGTGATATTTTCATTGTAAAAGCCAGATTGATTATTCCCCCCCTTTTTTTTTTAAGATTCAATCCACATTTTCTATACCTTCTTAAAAGCATAACAAAATGTACCTTATACAGAACAAAGTATTTACTAAAAGATATATGATAGAAAATGGGCAAAATCTGCTTAACATAAATTTTATCTTATATTTGAAACTAATGTATTAATCAAAAAGATTACAACATAAGCATAATCTCGTGTGTGTTGGCTTTTAATTATTTAAAATAGTTTGGTTCAAATGACAGGATGAGGAGTCTATGTTAAGGAACATGAAAAAGACCAGTGCATTTGGTCTGGAGTGATTTTAGGTGACCTGTATCAGACTAGTTTGCTGCTATTACACAACACTTTAATAGGTTTATATAATGTGTAACTTTAATTCAAGAGATAGTGGTGAGAATAAGAGGCTTGAGTAAATGCACCTGCATTAGCATTGTCAGATGATGGTAAGAACTTTTATAATCTTGTTTGAGAAACAACCTTAGTACCCTTGGCCAGGATACCAATTTCATTTTCCTTTAAATAGCAATTAAGAGTGATGCAAGTCTAACTTTTTACACAGCTGAGCCAATACTACCCATCTCTCACACCTGATTTCAACCAATAAACTCTATGAGCAGTTCATATCGTCATGAACTTTATGAATGGGATGTAAAAAAGAATAAATGTCATAACGTAATAAAAAAGAAGACAATATAGTGTGGTCAAGAATAAATTTGGCTTTTTTATTTTTTATTTAAGAAAATTTGAAAAATTCGCCGAGCCTTGGTTGGTTAAAACACATTTATTTTTCTATTGGGCATTTAATTTTGTTTTAGGGTATAAGTAAAAGGAGGAAAAGAGAAATGCAGAGAAGATAAGAGAAGAGAGAAAAGCATGGATGAAGAGTGGACAAAATTTATACAAACTTATGTGGAAGGGAACAAGAAAATATTGTATAGTCAAATGAACCAAAGGAGGGAAAATAGGAAAGAGGTTCGAATGATGAAGGAAAAAGGAAGGATGATGGTAAGGAAATAGCACCAAAAGGAAATGAACTCACGGCAGCAGGATAAATGGATCTACAGTGGTTGTATAGAGTAGTAAGGGAAGTGTGGAAGGAGAAGAAAGTGCCAGAGGATTGGATAAAGGGTAATGTATTACCAGTATTCAAGAAATGAGATAGGAAGAGGTGTAAAAATTATAAAAGCATAACACTGATGTGTCAATACGTGAAAAGGGACGAAAAGATTCTGGAAATACGAAAGTAAAAAAAGCGTGAAGGGAAGATTGATAGAGGAACAACATGGGTTCAAAGAGAAGAGTTCGATAACAGATTTAATATTTGGAATTAGTCAGTTGATGGAAAAGAGACATGAGTTTGGTAAGAATCTGGAAAAAGCATTTATGTATGTATAAAAAGGTTACGATAGTGTGGATATAAAGAAAGTATGGAAAGCAAGGGAGGAGATTGGAGTAGAAATAAGAGTGGCTAGGAATGTAAGGAATATGTATGATAATTATGTGAATTGTGTTAAAGACGGAGGGAGAGAGGGTGGACAGAGTGGTCTAAATTAAAAAATGAAGTCAAGCACCATTACTGTTTTTTTATTGGTGATGGACGTGATCATGAATAAAGTGGCAGTGAAACTGGGTGAGGAGAATATAAATCAATGATGTTTGCAGATGACTTGATGGTATGAAGGGAAAATGAAGTATGGTAACAGCTGCAGGAATGGAATGAGGTAAAAAAGTGTAGAATGAAAATTAGTATGGTGAAAAGTGAAGTGATGGTGATGACAAGGCAAAGAACAAGGCCAAAAAAGGTGATAGAACTGAATGGAGTAGATTTAAAAAAAAGCAAAGAGAGTAAAGTATCTTAGTAGTGTGACTGGGGAAAAAGCAGAGAAGATATAGTGAGAGGTTTTCTACAGGTTTGTAAGAGAACCATTATGGAAAGGAGAAATGCCCCTGAAGTGTAAGACAGTTGTAAAGAGCATACTTTATACCCATAATTATGTATGCAGTATAAACTTGGACTTGGGATAAAAGAGAAACAAGTAAAGTGGAGGCCATGAGAATGAAGTATTTGGGAAGCATGCTGTAACCAGAAGAGATTGTATTAGAAATGAAGATTAAAGGTCAAGAGTTGGGGTACAGGGGTTACATGAGATAGTTGAGGAAGCAAGGATGAAATGGTATGAATTACGAAATGAGAATGGAGGTGAGAGGATTCCAAGAAGATTAATGGATTTGAAGTATGTAGGAAAGAGTACTCAAGGGAAAACAAGGAAGAGAGGAACAGATAGAAGTGTGCAAGTGAGAGGAAAGTGGAAGAAAGTGCAGGAGGAAGAATAGTGGAAGGACAGAGGGAGATGGAGGCATTTTACTAACCGGACCTTTCCACAGGCTGGAAAGTTTTTGATATATGATGGTATAAGCATTACAACGCTTAACTGAAAGTCATTAACCATTAATATGACTTATTTTAAAATTTAATTATCCCCAATTTGTGTGTTATCACTACAATATTCAGGTTCTGACTAATGTAATCATTCTTGTAATTTAATCTATTTTGTATAAATAAATTTGGGTTTTGTAGTGTGGCAAAGTAGAGAGAATGACTGGGAACAATTGAGTTTTTTTTAATCTAGCGTGTGTTCCGATGAGTGAGTTGTGGTGGAAAGCAATTTGATGAGGATGCCAATATCAGTCGATTGTGTGAAGCAACTAACTAAAGTGAGTGAATAGTGTTTTAGGATACCAGTCCCGAAATTATCAATTGAAAACCTATTGCTAGAAACTCATGCCACCTGGATGGCCTGGCAGACATGTTTTTTGAAATGGTTTATAAGCCACAGATGCTGGAAAGTAAGATATCCTCAGATAATTTATTATAGGCGAAACACCTCAACACCCTACAAGCTATCACTGGGACACCCAAGATGAACAATATGGTAGTTTTGGACTACATAGACATTGTTTGTTTATTTGCTTGTTTTGAAACAGGGGTTGAAAATAATCTAACTATTAGCTGTCTAACCGCTACGTTTACAGTTTTTTTTAATATATAACTGGCCACCACAACTAATTTTATGAGATTTTTTTGTTTTAATCCAAGGAATGTATTTGATGTTTTGTTGTCACTTTTCCTTCTTTTTTTTTGTGAATAATAAGGTTTAAGTATTATTGATTTTATGTTTTGAAGACCATGTTTATTTTTATGTATTTATATTCAAGAGAGTAGATAGATAAATATGTAACTTAACTCTATCGATGACGAGTTCAGGCAATCAAAAGCCCGAGATAAAGCTACCCAAACCTTGAATACCCTCATCTTTTTGTTGGTGCTCCCGGGCAAACAAAACCAATATTGCGTGAGGGACAGGGGTTTGGCCATTTGATGGTGGGGAGATAAAGGAGCAACCCTTAGCTGAGCCAATACTTCCCAATTCCCCCAAATGATTTCTCTCAATAGGCTCTATGAGCAAATAATGTTATTAATTTGATGAATGGGACTTAAAAAAGAATAATAGCTATCATGGCAAGAAGAAGATAAAACAAACACTAAAATGTAATCAAGAACATATTTGACTTTTTTTTTTACAATCTTAAGAAAATGTTTTATTAAAATACAGTCCAATGGTTCAAATTAATCTAAATAAATAATTTAAAAAAAAACACCTCAAATTAAACAAGATAATTTCTGTTGCTGGTGTACCACAACAATAGTAACACATTGTGATGACTTGGGTGATAAGTATTTCTACTTAAGATAAGATTGCTTAGTGACTAAAATGATGCTTAGAAGAAAAATACTACACAAATACAGTCTGATTTCCATAGGAAGCCTGATATTTAAAAACTTAGAAACTAGTTTTGTTACAATGGCATACATAAAAATAATACAAAGAGATATTATAAAGTAATCCATAAGAAAGTATTAGTGGAAGCTTTAGATAGCTTTAAAATAAATAAATAAAATAAAACATTTATACAATGCCAAATTTTGGTGACTTTCAAGCAATGTTGATGTATATAGTCAGTCGGCTTCCTATAAAATCTTGGTTTACAAATCACTTTCAATAAGTGTTGAAAAATATAAATAAATAAAGCTAGGATTTTTTGGACCATTATAAATAAATTCAACAATTTATGTTTTAAAATATGTGTACACTCTGTTTACCTCTAAAGGTAACCTTGATAGATTTCATTATGGTCCATCTTATAAGCTGTACCATAGTGAATGCAATTTAAGTTTACAAAATTTCATGGTTAGTATAGGAAACAATATACAATGCATTTCTATGATTATAACAAAAAATAAAGACTGGTAAGTCTTTATATCATTTTTAAATAAAAATTATACATGTCAAAATGAGAATATAAGGTAAATTTGAGGTTGTGTTAACATTTAGTTAACAGAATTCTTTATTTGCTTAGAATTTCTACTGTTTCCCTTAATTTTTATTAGATATTTACCCCAAAATTAATTGATAGTTGCTTAGTAATTACATTCATGTAAAATTAACGGGAACATTTATACCAAAACTATATAAGTGTTAGTTTGGTTTTACCTACATACCTGTAAAATATATTAACACCATTTTACATATTCCATTTATAATTTTTTAAGTGTATCACACAAATAATTCATAAGGATACTATAGGGTGGCCACTATAACTCTAATAAAATTCCAACATAGTTCCTAGTTTTGCTGGCGTATCATAATACATAAATACACACTGTTCCCTTATGAGGTAGGCAAGAGAGTGTGAGTATAGCTAAAAACAACAACTCCGTACTCAAGCCATCCTCGCTCACTTTTTCCACACTTCCCTATCTTTGCATACTCCATTCGCTTCAACAACATCCATACTGCTCTTTTATTCTTAAAACTCATTTTATGTTAATACCAGTAATATATTAACATAATATCAATGTTGACTGTAAAAAAAATTGTATTTATAAGTGTATTTTTTTACCGGAATGCTATTATAGTTGCCAGATTTAGGTATATCCAGTGGTGGTGAAACTGAAGGCTGTGTTGTCCCCACCTTCCTTGGAATAACTTTGCCCCCTTATAGTATGGATTTATTTCACTCCCCTCTGATATTCTTGAATCAAACTGAATCTAGTCTTATAAAGCTCAGATTCTAGAGCCACCGATTTA
Source organism: Timema poppense (assembly GCA_902141375.1). Classification (NCBI taxonomy): domain Eukaryota; kingdom Metazoa; phylum Arthropoda; class Insecta; order Phasmatodea; family Timematidae; genus Timema; species Timema poppense. The sequence continues at coordinate 58,832 of CABFOV010001238.1, forward strand.
AAAAAAATTCCAACGGGGGATCTCTGCTTAGTTTCTAGTAACATTTAATATTCCAAAAAATTCCAAGTATCTCTCTCTATCTTCTGTGCATAAAAAAAAAAAAAAGACAGGGAAGAACCATTTTAAACAGGCACGTGACAAGTGTGCCACGCAAAGGGTCTCCTGCCTGCCTGGCAAATAAGTCACTTTGACTTGTCATATTTATTTTGTGATATTATATTTCAATACTTTTAAGTTTTTTCGTAAAATGTATCCCAAACTTATCTGAAAACTCCTTAATCGAAGAGCCCCGGCGGCCTGATATTATGTGGAGTCCAACAGTCCATACTTAAAAAAATTAATGCAACCTTTGCTTTAGGCAAACTGGAAATACTACATATCCGCAGATGGTGCTTTGGATTAAAAAAACCCAACGATTTTATATTGACAATTTGAGGTAAAATAATAACATTATTAATATTGAATAGTTAACTAAATACGACATGAGAAAAATGTTAGCTAAAAAAGTTTTTAATAATAAAATAAACTTTACTATAATAATACTTTATCAGCAGACGCGGATTACATAAAATGCAATTACACTGAAATAGTCTATAATTATATGATGCCCAGTATTATTATATTATTAGCTATTAATTTACAGTACTAAAATCCGCTCAGTAAATAATACACTGTATAGTTTAATAGTTAATATAATATTAATATATAATATGTTAATAACAAAACTCACGGTACTCAGCATGAATGCTTAATGTTTGTAAAAAAAGTTTGTCTCTAAATTATTATTATTAGCACCGCGTCTTACTACCCGTTCGGGTTATACGCACTTATGCTAATGTGTAATGGTAGGGTGATTGTGAGATGAAATGAAGGACCTACAGTTTAACGTGGAATCCGAACCACGGTGGAGGCCTGGTATTCCTCACATTCACAAGATGTCTTGTCAGAGGTGAAGGAAGGGTTTGGTATTGTCTCTAAATAAAATTACCTCTGTATGATGTATGGGTCTGGGGAAGATTCATCATAATTATTGAATAATAATTATTCATTGGGGAATTTCTAAGGTCCCCAAGTTCTAATTGGCACAGTGCCCTCAAAAAGTGTTAATCCAGGCACAAATTCAAATACATAGTTTCTAGAGGCATTTAATTTTCAAAGAAAAAAATTATTTTTTTAAATCTCAAGAAAAGTTAAGAAAAATATTTCAAAGCTCATTCAAAAAATGTATTAATATTTATATGACAAAAATGAGCAAACAAAGTTTATAAAAAGAATTAATAGTCAGCCGTTCTACAAGTTACGCACCGCATCGCACAGTGCAGGACCCAGCAGGAGTAGTTGGGCCCCTCCACTAACCTCTCTCCCCTTCACACCCGTAACAATAGACTCGCCCGGTAAGGCTTACTGGCTACTCCTCCCGTCTCCACTCAGGCTCAATCGCACTTGCTTGATGTGTAGTGAAGTTTCACAAGTTACTGTCTATTTTGGAGGCTTTGTTTTGTGTTGAGTGTTAAGTGCACTGTTGCTTGCATCTTTTAAATGAAAAAAAATGGGCGGAAGTTCAAAGAAACGAAAAATTGAAATTGAAAACATAATTTACAAGGAAAGCTTGGAGAGTGACTAGTTAATTACTAACAACAATGGGAAGATTCAGTGTTTGGTATGCATGCAAATTGTGTATGTACCAAAAGAGTACAATGTTAAACGACACTACTCAACAATGCATGAGAACAAGTATGCTACATATAAGGAAGGTCGACATGCACTGGTTGTAGACTTCAAAAATAGATTAAAACAGCAAACAGGTATGTTTAGTAAAGTCTTACAAAATCAGTCATCTTCTCTGTACACCTGCTACCCAGTGTCGCTTGAACTTGCAAAGGCGAAAAAACCCATCACCGAAGGCATTCTGGTTAAAAAGTATGCTATGAAAATGGCAAAGGCTTTTGGAGATGTTAAAATGGCTGAGAAATTTGAATAGGGGCCACTTTCCAACCAAACTGTACAGAGAAGGGTCATTGATATGGGAGAACAAGTAGAAAACTTGCTGATTAGATTGGTTAAAGAATATAAACAAATATATCAAAAATGTAAAGAAATGTGATTTTTCTAGAAATTTATAACTAAATGGAGTTAAGAAAATGCATGTAGCCTAGTTTGGTTACAACTTTGAATAAAGGCTCTTAATATTTTTAAATGTCTGAGAAAGAAATTCATAAACTTTTAACTGATTTTTTCCTAGTGTTCAAAATTCAAGCATCCTTCACGGTTTTCTCTATCAGTGGCCACCTTGTATTGATACTTATGGATATTCAAACTATTAATATGGAGATTAATATTTCATTTGTCACATTAGCTCTCCTACACATTTTTTAAAAATGTTTTATTTTCATTAGTGACCCATCTTTATTTAGACAATTATATATAGAATAAATATAATGATGTTTTGAAACTTATACTAACATTAAACATTAACATCATTTTTATGTTTGGGAAAATATATTTTTCTCTAGCATTGAATAGACAAATAAATAATATTTACATTCAAAACAATAAGTAAATTTGGTTTTCTGAATTCTTTTTAAAAAACAACAGAAATGGGAGAGCAGAGAAAATTTATTTTAAATCTTGGTGTGAGGTGAATGTGGAATTTTTATTTTACAAATTTTTAAATAAACAATTTTCAATATGTTATATTTGAGTTTAATTCATTGATGATCATTAAAACACACTTTTCAACAAATTACATTTTTTAATACTCATATGTAAGCAATTTCATTTTGAAAATTTGGTAGCTAAGTTTATTTAAATGTATTGTGGAGTTAAAGCAAAACCAACAACATAATTATTTCTTACAAATAATGTTTATGACAAAATTGATACACCACCTGTATAATTTTTTATATATATAAATGTAATTTAAAAAAGTATGCTTGAAAATCCAAAATCAAATGACATCTTTATTACTTCTGTATTTTACTACTTAAAATGTTTCAACAAGTTAAATAAGAACACATAATATATTAAGTTAGTATTTAACAAGTTGATTTAATAGCACACAGCAATAATAAGCTCGTAGAGACTTTTTAAGAGGCATGATTAGAGTAAAGATAATTTTTAGTTGAATTTAAAGCCCTCATTTTCCCCTTTTCCAAGCTTGACTTTTTACTTTAGTAACTTACATTAATTTATCCGAAATGGCCAATTTTTAAGTTCCTTATAAAATTCTTGTCATTGAGTTATTATAAATAATTTGTTATGTCTAATATAAAAATTTAAAACTAATACTAGAACCATGAAACAATTTCTACCCTTAAAAAGGCAATAAAGCCTTACCTTGTCATTTGTGAATTCATTGAGTGTTAAAATGATATATTTTATTGTGTAAAATAAAGTATAAACATATAATTTTACTGTTTCTGTCACTAGTGAAACAACTGCAAAACGATGTTTTGCAATGAAATACATAAACTTATTGTGTAAAATAAAGTATAAACATATAATTTAACTGTTTATGTCACTAGTGAAACAACTGCAAAACGATGATTTGCAATGAAATACATAAAAACTTGTAATTAAATAGCTATGGGTCATTAACACCTTTTAGATTTGCTATTTTGTCTATTATAAGACAAATAGTAAATAAGCAAGCATTGAAGAACTTTTCAAGCTCATGTCACCGGATACTTTTAAATTGTTCAAAGAAAACAAAGCAAAATCTTTGACCAATATATATTGGTAAATTACAACATTTAGGGAGGGGGGGGGGGAAAATCCCGC
>CABFOV010001238.1:62711-91877 GCA_902141375.1 Timema poppense
GGGGGGGGGGGGGGGGGGGAAATCCCGCTCTAACTTAAATTACAACAGAAAATTAAATTTTCCCGTTTTGTAGGAGACGTTGAAATTATCTGATTTCATCAAATAAACAATTTTATAGATTTTTCGGTAACATTTTAACCTTTTAAAATGTTTCCACAAAATGGATATATTAACTTATTAACTTTGGCGAAGTTTTTTCCTAGCTATTTCCCACTAAACTTTATAGATGAATTAAATACATGAGATTTTCTTTTGAAAATATTACATAAATTTGAATAGCATTATTAAGGTCAGGAGTATTAATCAATGTGCAAAATTTAGTGAAGACATTTCATTTGGGTGGTTTTTTTTAAATGCCCATAAATCTAATTTTTTTTTAATGCCAGTGGTTATGATTAATTTTTAACATATTAATTGGTTGAAGGACAAAATTAATTTACATACTCATTTAAGGGAGTGAACTACATTATAAATATTCATGGTCAAAATGTATCTAATAGGATCTATAAAGTTATTTTATTTTAACTCACTTTTCTGAGATCACATGTTTAATTATGTAATATACATTAATATATTACAATTATTATTATTATTATTATTATTATAAACAATTATATCTAAAACCAATATTTTATTCCTATTCTTAGAACACAAGTTGGTACTTGGATGGCAATGAAGAAACCTGTTTCTCGGTGGTTTTCCTTTTTATTTGAAAACAAGATATTGATCCTACAATGTAGGGGTGTTCATCACGAAAGTTGGCCAATAGTATTTGCTGGACTAGGCTGCAACACAAATTCATACAAGCAATTTAATTAAGACATTAAACATAATCCAATTTTAAGACAATGATAATTTTTTGATATATTCTTAGAGCCAGTTTCAAACTCGGACTCTGTATGCTTCAAGTGTGGCACTATACTAAATACAAGACAACATCTATCTAAACTCAATAGAATGGGCCAGTTTTACTTGAGACATATTAAGTTTGACTATCAAACTCGTCTTTAATCTATTTTAAGCAGCTTCAAATAAAAATACTATTATTATCATTATTATTATTATTAGCACCGCGTCTTACTACCCGTTCGGGTTATACGCAAATTAAAAATAAATGTGTATCCAAAAATATTTTTATATTGGCTCTAGGTGACTCAAGACCAGATTGGGCTACCCATATGTTACACTTTATACAAAAATACACAAGTGGAAATATTTAAGGAAATATACAAACATTCAACAAATGCTGAAACTTGTGATGCTCATAACTGATGATAGTTTTTACATGAAAAAGCTTGAAGAAACTTTATTGAAAATTCCACAATGTGAACCACAAGAAAATGCAATAAAAAAAATGAGTCTGATGAGGAAAAATCAAAGGGAACTTAACAAGACCTTATCAACACCACCCAAGGTCAAAGACAAAGATATACCAGATCCTCAACATTAAGGAAGTTTCGCTGTGTTCCTTGAGCCAGGATGAGTACAGCAACACTGGCATTCACCTGTATCAATATTCAGTGATAAAAGTACTTCCAAATGTCAAGTTGTTAAACGACTCACTTTTAACATGTTCATCATAAAGGGACCATTTTAATCCTAATGGGAAGTATATGCAGGCTCTTTCTAAGGCAGGATTATGGGAAGAGGGGGTTGGGTCACTACCTGAACCTAGCTTTGTGGAAGCTGGTCGAATGACTCAAGATGGATCTTTGTGTCCTCTCACTAGTGAAAGCATGTTTGAAATGACCCCTAAAAAAAACCTTTCTGGCACCTTGCAATACCCGCGTATGGACTTAAGCTCTCCTATGGAGCACAGCCACTATAACCTAGAAGTTGTGGGTCTGGTGTGTGTATACCTTGTCATTTCCCATAATCATACCAACTCCAACACCTTCTCAAACTTAAAAATCTTTTGATTCAAAATATGTTTTCAACAATGTGTTGTTTTATAGAAATTTGAACGGAAAGATTTCAAATGAACCTACTCTCCCTATTTCTCTCTGTGTGTATAAGATTTAAAATTCTACATACCCCTAAGATGTCTTCGTGTGAACCCTTAGGGGTACAAGTACCCCAAGTTGAATACCAATGACCTAGTGTATGTGACTACACCTTTTTAAAAAGGTATAGTGTATGTAAACAGTCCAAATTGAGTTTTGTATGACTATCAACATATGTTTGACATCTTAAACATTTACTATTATACTTATATCTAGCCAAAGCGATTATGACCCAATTGTTAATTAACCAGCCGATTTAGTTAGCTATTTATTTTTAATTAAAATCAAAATGTGAAACATTTGCTAATTTTTTACTACTACATATGATAAACAAGTCGAGCCTGAATCATTCTGGGGAAAAAAAAAAAATTGCGTACTTTTGTAATAGGAAGGAAGTATGTATCTATTGTTAGTATATTACACAAATATTTAATTATTTAAAGTAAAATAATATGTTAATATTTTGAAATAAGATTTTTTTTCTCCCTAAAGTTATGCCAGTTTTTACCTAGACAAACCCAATCTGTTGATAAAGATATTTAGAAAATAATGAATTTTTTCAAAGAAACCAGCTAACTTTTGTTTGTATGGTTAGATATGGCAGGTTATGATAAATTTAGCTTAATCATCTATGTTTTGTAGAGAAAAAGTAGGAAAAAGGCATTTAAGGAAAGATGACCAAAAGAACAGATACAGAAAACATTGACCATTCTTAACAGTTTGAGGTAAAGTTTAAGTTTATTTCTCACATAATTAAGTAGACCAGTAGAAAAAATGTCATAGTAAAACACAAATTTAATTGAAAGGACAAGCCTGAAGAGTGTGTCAAAAGTGATTTTGATGGTAAAGATATAATTACAATTGGCTATAATTATTGATTTTCCATCCTTTCTCTAATATGTTGTTAATTTATTTTACTTATACTCAAAATCATTCACCAATCAAAGCATAGAAAGGAAAGAAAACAAATTAAAATTTCATTAAATGGTCTTTGAAGATAAAACCTTTAGGTAACACCATGGCCGGCTCTTGGCCTAAGTGAGCGATACGTCCGCATGGGACCCCCAAGCTAGCCCTTTTTTTAAAAACTGTTTAAATAAATAAAAAGATGGCAAAAATTAAGAGAAGTAAAACGAAATTAGTTACAAGAACCCCAGCTGTTCGATTAGTGTTTGTTAGTTTATTATTTTCCTTTCCCCAAGCTAAGTTTCTCATCTCCCCTCCCTTCTTGAAGCCACGTAGCTCATCTCCCCTCCTCTCCTGGGGCCACATAGCTCGCCTCCCCTCCAGAGGCAATGTAGCTCCCCTCCCCTCCTGAGGCCTAATAGCTCGTCTCTCCTCCCATCGTGAGGTCACATCGCCTGTCACCCCTCCCCTTGTGAGGTCACATCGCTTGTAACCCCTCCCCTCCTAAGGTCACATCGCTTGTTTCCACTCCCCTCCCGAGGCGACGTTGCTGGTCTCCCTTCTCATCCTAAGGCCTCGTCGTGCCTCTCCCATTCTTTTAATAGTTAAGTGCAGTGTTGTAACCATGACTGTATATTAAAATTAGGCTCACATACAACTTGTGTTTACCTTTATTTGTGTGTGTTACTAGATTTTAAGTTTCATTATAACTTATAGTAGTTTTTTAAGTCTGTAAGACAAAACATTTATTGTGTTACAAATTTTGAATATTAAGAAAAATCACCGATTGATCAGCATAATAAAAGCCGATTATGATAAATGCACAAATAATTGCTCTTTTACGATTCATTGATGTCCACACCAGTACACCTATAGAAAATATCAAGCACTAAACAGTGGAAGCACGCAAGGATAGAACAACAAAGTTTTGTAAAATGTTTTGTTTCATACCAATGCTCATGGTGCTACATAATAGCAGGTATTTTTCTTTTGAACAATAGTGTTGGAGATATTGAAAATGAAATTTTCTTCTAATAACTCGCTTTATCTAAGCTTACATTATGGTGTTCTTCTTAAGAGGGTGCGCTACCCTTTTAAAATAGTAAAGGATAAGCTCTGGACCAAGATATTTAAATAACCATTAAGCCAAATCACCTGTTTTTATTAATATCTCTAATTGTGATTTTTCAAATTAATATACAACCACTCTTATAATTAATTTATTTACTAATTTATATATTTCTCATAACATTGAGATAAGAGTAATTTATTCACTCCCAAAAAATACGTCAGTCAACAGTATCTTTATAAATAATTAGTTCAAGATCACAAGTTCATTTTATTTTCAAGGTCACATATAGCTACCCTAATACATTTTTTGTTTAGTCTGATTTGATTCATATTATCTAACTTGTTATGTGATTGAACTGCTCTAATCTTTTATTTTAAAAAACTAAGGGGCTCACATTCTACAGTTCGAAGGGGACCCCAAATTGTCTATGACATGGCCCTAGGTAACACTCCACACTAAACAACTGATATGATATAATTAGATTTACTCATTTAAATAGTATTAATAATGAGATCTAAAATTAAAAGCGCTCACCACAGGCTGTAGCACAAAGTGGTCAAACACCTCAAACAGACATGCGATATTCTTCAAGGCACACAAATCCTTCCAAACCTGGTGCTTGTTTTCTTGCACAATCCATGCAGTGTACAACATGCCGTTTTTCCTGTTCTCTTATAAACAGGACATTGAAAACTTCGATCTGAAAAAGAGACAATAGAAATCTAAATACATATAAGAATGAATGTACACTTTGTCTAACCTAAAATAAATAATTAATATAAGGAGCACACTTAAATGTCACATTTCTTATATTAATAATCCAATGTGTTTCTCCTTACTACAATTAAAATAAATATTACCAAATAAACTTAAAAGGGTTAACTTGACAGACTACACTATGCCCTATCTTGTAAGCTTCACCATAGTGGAACCATTCAAGTTAAGTTTAATATTTTACAGGGTATATGAAGGATACACATGTAGGTAGTTAATACCCTAGTTTTGATCCCATTTAAGGTGATTCGTCCAACAAGCTTCTCCTAGAATGAATAGGCTATATCATTTTGATAGGTAATTTTATTATTATTATTAATAGCACCGCGTCTTACTACCTGTTCAGGTTATACGCACTTATGATAATGTGTAATGGTAGGGTGATTGCGAGATGAAATGGAGGACCTACAGTGTAACGTGGAATCCGAACCACAGTGGAGGCCTGGCATTCCACACATTCACATGTTGTGATTAATACACGTCTTGTCAGATGTGAAGGAAGGGTTTGGCAATCAGATAAATCTGTGCTGGGACCGAGGATTGAGCCCTGGATCTCCATCATAGAAGTCCGACACCTTGCCCCTAGACCACCAGTGAATTTTAAACACAGTTAAGAGGGAGAGGGGGTTTGTGAAGGGGGGGATGGCAAGGTGGGGGTGGGAAAGTAAGATGGGATTGCCAAATGCCAGCTCTCTGTTCCTAACAGTCTTGTCATAGCACACTAGCTCTTTTTTTATGATAAGAAACTTCCCTATCTCCTACGTTTGTTATGAGTTTACATATCTGAAAACATTCTAGATCAAGTCTTTCATTGTTTTAAGTTTATATCGATTCTTATTCAATTTCACCTTTTTATTTTATTTTCTTGGTCTTGATTTACATTGAGTTTTAGGGTTGAACTTAGCCATGTTCAATAAACATGCAAAATTAATCAATTATTCAGAAAATACCTAAAGAAATGCAGTACTCATGTACAGATATTTTAAACACTTTTAAGATTTTTATATACCATTTAATGTTCAATTTACAACCAGTAATAAAAGTGAAACTCATATTTTAATACATTCATGAAGTTAATTATTGTAATATTCAGATAAACCATAGGTTTAAAATACAGATGTGTTTTGATGTACCAATAGACGAGTTACTTTGATACAGAGTTGAATAATAAAACTAACAAAGTAAAATAGTATTCACGTGCCAAATTACTAGAGGAAGGAAAAACAGACAAAATAAATGCCACAACTCATCACTCTGGTAATAAGATGTGGTTCTAAAAAAATCACTTAAGGGTGAATCATTAGTCGGGGACCGGGGTAGCACAATCCTTCTTCCTTGGTCGACTTGTCTGTGTTATTGGTAGGTACAGTTAAAGCAAGAAGTTTCAGAAAGAGACATAAATTTACATTTGCATTGATCAATTCGGTGTCCATAATAAAATAAGAGTGGAGTTAGGCTAGTAAAACAAACAAATTTGAAATAACGGCATTATGTTCCACAAAATAATATAAAATCAAAGTATAAAACGAAACATAATTGTATAAGACCAAATAATGTAGTTTTACAACTATTAAATAGCTTATATATTAAAAACTAATTTTATTTCAAATATTGTTAATACCTCATTGCATACACTAAATTTACATGTCTAGCTAGAATAAATTTAATCCCCATGCATCAACTATTTACCTTAAAATGAGTACGTAAAATGGATAAAATAGTAAGTTTGACTACTTATAACTCGAGAACTGTTATGATTTAAAATCAGTAAAAGCTTATATTTATACTTATTAAAATAATGCAATAAAATTTTGATGGTCAAATGACCTTAAGGAGAATTAGTTTACTACTGTGCATTTGTAGAAGAAGTGACACAAGAGCTTATCACAATTAGAACTAAGTCATTTTCAAGTCAAAATTGTAGAAATGGCACTCTCTCAATCCATTCCTTATTTTTAAGTTCATTAGGCAATCAATCCCTTTAGACATAATGGCAGGAAAAACCTGAATATGTCACTGCATATGCAGTAAGCCTATACATTATTAAAGAGTGGTAACTTAAGGATTTAAAATACAGCTTGGTAGCCCTAACTTCTGGCTGGTAATCAAGAGTGGGTAATTTTAGATCTAGTGTGACTGGGGGAAGAGGGTGGGCAATTATTGCCTTTAAGTTACAGTAGTATTACTGAAAGGATGTTAAAACCAGAGTCAAAACATCATGTGGAAAAGCAGGCAGAGTGCTTATTATCAGGATACAAAACTTGATCTACCATGCAATGCAAGTCTAACACCTAAGCTTGCTTTGCTCCCACTCTAGTGTTAATAGTTGCTTAACTAGAAAATGTTAATGGTTTATTTAAAAAACACAATTGCTCCTGAAGTTTAAGCAAGTGCTGTTTAGGGTATTCTTTGCACCCGTAGTTATCAAGGCATCAGAAATATGGGCATTGCTTGAAAGAGAGACAAGGAAGGTTGAGGCAATGGAAATAAAGTTTTTGACAAGCAGGCTAACTGTCATAGGAGAAAGAGGATTGGAAATGAAGATGTTCGGGTTCGATTTGAGATAAAGAGGGTATGAGATGGTAGAGGAAGCAAGGATGTGACAATGTAATTTGAAAAGGAAAGAATCTCAATGAAGAGATGTGAGGAGCAAGTGGCAACAAGTATGCAAGTGAGATGAAAAGAATTATTTAGAGTAAGGGGAAAAAAGATTGTGGAAGGGAAGAGGAAGTTGGAGGCATTTTACTAAAATGACCAGGCCACAGGTTGGAAACAGCTCATGATGATGATAATTTAACTTATTTGATAGATTTATGTCAATATTAATAATTAGAAATTTAACATATTTATTTATATTTTTAAATATATAAAAGTGGGCAATGTGGAAAGTATATCTCGGAATCTCTAAAATGTCAAACTACAGTTCGATTTTTATAGGAAGACCGTTATTTGAAAACTAGAAAATGAGGCGTTAACACAATGGAATAAACGAAAATATTACAATTGTATTTACATTCTAAAGCTGTTTAGTTAAATAGGTAAAGAGAAATCGTATAGTAATCCAGAAGGTAGTATTACTGGAAGCTTTAATTACTTGCTAAGTGATAAATCAAATAAAACATATTATTCAAGTAATACTAAATTTTAATGACTATCAATCAATGATGGTGGTTGAAAGTGGGCTTCCTATAAAAATAAGGGACTAGTATTCGGGCATAAAGGCAGTGAGCCCACAATATTATATGCTTAAAATGGTCAAGTAATTTTTCAATAAATAAATGCCTATCAATATTCAAAGGGGAATATGAGTTTAACAATTCTACAATAATGTAGAGAAAGGATAAGAAAACTAGTGATACTTTACATAAGGAGATCCACTCCCACTCCCAGGTGGGGTTCAATTTCAAACTTCTACATCATTGTTTGCCGAGTATATAATAAGATAATCGCCATATACCATGCGGCTACTGGTGATGTTAGCTAATATATCTTGTTTGGGCTTTAATAACCTTTGAGTTGATTTACATATTTCAAATAACAAAAACTACTCCTATGTGCTATTTTGTTTTTACACTTAAAATTGTGATTTAACCTAAATGTATTTTCAATAGCCATCACAAAAAAAGCTAAACCAAATATAACAATAGTTTATTTTTAATCCTTTTTGACCTAAATTTGATTGAGAAAGAACAACTTTACAGATATATATTTAATGAAAGCTACATTATAACATTAATTACAATATCTCCACCCCCTATCTTGCTTCTGTGGGCCTAAGGGTTTTCAGGATGGGTTGCGGCCGAGGATGAGGGAAGTGACTGGGTTCTGATTGTGTGGGTTCGTAATTGACGTCTGGGTTGTATTTTTATGTTTTTTTTATTGTAATACTATGCACCACTACTACTACTACTACTACTACTACTACAAAACTTGATGGTGATAAGAGATATTAAAAGATATGAAAAACTTAGTAGTAGGGTTGTGCCTATTCCGATACTCAATTCCTCGATACTAAAAATATCGATACCACTCTTCAGTATTCAACACAGCTGACTCCTCAAACAGTTAAATTTGAACATCAGTGGCTAGACATTGTTATTTGTAGTTTTGCTTTGTCCTATTATTCTGTTCGCTTAGCTCTAAGCTCAATATAAACAAGCCATTCCTTTGAAGCTTATAAACATAGTAACGATCGACACAAGATCGATTTTCATTTATCAAAGGGAACTGTATTTCAAAAATGAACTTGAGGAGAACACTTATTTTGTATTGAAATAGTCGAGTAAATATTCACTTCACAAGGTTAATTTTCCTCAGCGCTTTGGCAAGGGAGTGGTGAGCAAATGAATCGGCCAGCTTGCAACTGCATCATATTTCATCGCTTGACTATTATTAATCGAATGATTTAAAAAAAAATCCACATACAATTTTTTTTTTATTTATCGACTAACTATTGTATACATCGCCACCTTCAATTTTGATAGTCTTCATAACCAGTGTCACCAATATAGCTTTTATTCTAAATATCTTTTCACTCAAGAAAATTATTAAATTAAGTTAATAGATATTGTAAAACTATTAATAAGAAAAGAAATTGATAAAAATTAACTAAAACGCTTTTTATTTGAAAAAAACGTTAGTTAAAAAATTTCAAAGATTTTTTGAGTCCACCCACAAATATTATCGTCAGTCATATCATTCCATTTCTGTATTCCATTCGCTTCATATTTGATTTCATGTTGAATGGTATCAAATAGGATATCGAGGATATGAATTGATAGTATCGAGCAAGGTATCGGAATCGAGAAAAGTAGGTATCGGCTCACAAATAATTAATAGATTTACTTAGAAGTTCGTGAAAGAACAAACTATGCAAGGAATGCTTAACCAATGGCTTGACTGACTTCTAGATGATCCTACATGGTTTATAAACCCTGATACCCTGGGCTCGTACAGTAGCCCTCCAATACAGGTATTGATGATCCAGCGTCCTAATCCGCGCAGTCCCAAAAGCGGCAGTGTGACCTAGACTAGATAGTAATTAGTCAGCTCTGTTAGCTGGGAAACACTACTTTTTATTCTGCCTTCTGGCCTGGTTTACCGTGAGGAATGCTAACATACTGTTTATGTTGTCAGCGCATGTGTTCTATTTGTTTACTAGCTAATCACAACACCTTGCGATACTCGTTTTGTCATTCACAATCCAGAATACAACAAAATTAAACAAATATACCTCAATATAGACCAAGTCAATTACAATATTGAATAACGTGTAAGAAATATGATCAGTTATGTAATTAAGTGAAATAATGATATCTAACCTCACACTGTCCACAATAATGAGAGGCTTCATTTTTTCCTCGTCCATGGAAACGAACCTCCACACCTTTAGACTTGACAAACTCCAAAATAAGAGCACATTGGCGTATTGTGCGCAGCAAACAGTTCCTTTGAATAAATAAAGAGAATTAATATATTTCAATTTAATGGTTAAAATAACAAACATTTATTGTAGAAACTAAAATTAACTTATTTTTGTACATAATACTCGGGTTTTAATAATAAAAACCAACCCTAAAAATTCACCAAACATAACTTGATGAAATTATAATATTTTAAGAAAAAATTATGGTATTAATTTTAAAATATTAAAGCAAAATATGACAAAATAAACTTTAATAAAGGCTAAATTGAGAAAACATAAACTCAAGTTTAAGTTCCTCATTTTAAATCTAAGTTACTCAAAATGGATTCAGTCTACATTTACTCAAAAATTCAATTAAAATAAGCACATGCACACCATGGCAAATTTCCCCCCACTTTAATCCACAATAAATAAAGCTAGAACAAATGTATCGGTCAAAATTTTGCATTCTGTGGGAAATTAACTAGAGACATAAAATAATCCATTTTTAAATGTGGTAGTTTTGATTGAATCTAAAAATTTGGTGATTTTAACTTTCCTGCTATGTGTCACGGAATGCTGCCTGGCAATGTGCCATTTTGAATGCAAGTCTGAAAAAAAAATGAGATTCAGTATGAATGTGTTATGATATTGCCTGAAGATAAAACACTTTTTAAGACTGGGGCTCATACTTTGATTAAGTAACACTTTTAATTAATAGGCCCTATCTAAGTCATATTAAGTTTGTGGATTGCAACTATGTTTAAATGCTAACTTTGAATATGATTAAAGAGGGTTTGAAGTGTATATCTCTTAAGTGGGTATAGTAATGAATAGGTGAGTTGTCCGTTCCCTACTTTTCAAGAGAACCGTCAAAGATGATTTTGTCCTTGACACTTGTTCTCTAGGATTATATCATTCGAGGTCAACATGTTTCTTTATTCATTTAGCTGATTTTGGTTACATATCTGGGGGTGATACCATTCAATGTTTCTTGATGTTTGTTTTATAATAAAGGCTTTTTTAAATGCAGGAACAAGTGGTAGTCACTAGGTGCTAGATCGGGACTGTATGGAGGGTTATCTAGTTGTTTCCATGAAATAGATGCAATGAGATCTTGGGTGCAATTAGCCACATGTGGACGGGAATTTTCATAAAGCAAAAAAATCCCCTTACTCAGCATGCCAAACCTTTTGTTTTGGGTTGCATGACGCAGTTTAGTTAAGGTCTCACAATAGGTCCCAGAATTTATTGTTTCACCACGAGGCAAAAAATACCCAAGCACAAAATATAGTACACATGATTTTTCGGGTTGAAATTGTTTCCTTGAACTTCACTTTCTTGGGTGGTGCCGAGTTCTGCCATTCCATGGATTGTTGTTTTGATTCTGGCGTAAAATGAGCCACCCATGTTTTGTCACCTGTGACAACTTGGCTTAAAATATCATCATCAAAATCAATGTATTGCTCAAGGAAAGTCAATGCACTGGCTAAACGTTTGGTTTTGTGCACCTCAGTTAACATTTTCGGTACACAGCGTGAGAACAACTTACGATAATTTAAGTGTTCTATCACAATTCCATAAAGAACACTTCTTGAAACTTGAGAAAACTAATTAGATAAAGAGGAAATCGTAAAGCATCTACTCTCTCGAACTTTTCCATCAACTTTCTGCACCAAGTCTTCAATAATGACAGAAGGTCCCCACTTCGTTCCTCCTCATAAACATTCGTGCGGCCATCTTTAAATGCTCTAACACATTTTCTTACCATTCCTTCGCTCATGTTTTATCAATATACATCACTGATCTGCCGATGAATTTCAGCCGCTTTCACATCCTTTGCACGAAGAAAACGAATAAAGAGAGCATTTCAAAGTCGGTGGGATTTTCAATTGACTGAGCCATTTTAAATACTCACAAACAGACATCAACACGGTCGAATACTACCGTAATGGCGTCTGTGGCTAGCCAACAGATGGAGGTACTCAACGCACATGTGCAGAACAGCAGTTGCAGTGCTGCAGGAGCCGAATTTCAAAACGGTACTTACTTAAAAAACACACCTCATGTGTTTGTGTGGATGTATATATATATATTAGGTATGGGAAACTGAAATATTAAAAATATGGCGCGTATAGTATAGCCCGAATGGGTAGTAAGTATTATTATTTAAAATATGCCACAAAGACTCAGTACCAAAGTTGAATCTTTTTTTTTTCTAATTTCAAGTTTGAATTTTTTTTAGAGCTATTATAACTCTTACTAGTGGTTAATACCAATATTATGATAGGAAGAACTTAACAAACAAACCCCAGATCACTAATTTACCACTTAATGTGAACAAAAACTGAAGTGATAAAAAACAATTCTACCCATTTAGATTTGATGGTAAAATGTAGATTCAGATTCAAGAAAAAGTGGATTCAACCCCACACAATACACACACAACATCTGTTTGAATGCCCTTCACTTTCTACCCCCAATAGCCGACCCTTTTCACACCAAGTCAAAAACAACTACTACATACTTATTCCTTCCTCACTAACTTTCTCTGCACGTCTCTATCCTTGCATACTTCCTTAGCTTCAACAACATATATACATAGTCATACATGCCCTTTTATTCTTAAAACGCTTATAATGTTTCTTATTCAACTATTTGTCTACAAAATTTAACGCCTTACATAGCCAACTACTTCCTTTTAATCCACACACTCAACATTCATATATTTGCTGCATCACTCAATCCCACTCATACTCCAAATATGTCCAAACCAACGTGTCTTCTTTCACATTGACCAAAGTTATTTTAGAATTTGAAACATGTTTTTAAAATTGCCTTTCCAATGTATTATTAATTTAGTTTTAAATATTGGTCTTAATTTTGTTTAAAAGTATACATTTAATACCCTATATATTATATTTACATTATCAAGTTAATTATACTTTATTCAAACCAAGCTCAATCTGAAGTTGGGAGCTTTCTGGGAAGCTCCCTCGAGATTGTCTCGAAGAAAATAACTTAAGATTGCATGCCTAATAAAGAAACTAAAAAATCGACAGTTATTTAATTATTATTAATTGCAAGGCTAAATGATTCTAATTAATTTATAGTTGTTGAAAAATGACATATTGGCACATAAAATTAACCCAAGAATTTTAGCTTTGCGAAATGAATGAGCACAAGACCACTCTTGTATAGATCAAGGGTGGAAAAAGATGTGTAAAGACCAAAGTCTCGGGTTCAATTACTGTGTCTAGAAGTCATTTTCAAACTACATTGAATAAATTGAGAATCATAGACATATCCATAAATCCCTACCATTGTGTTATTATTTAAATGACTCTACCTTAGTATACATCTGGAGTAAAAACTAGTGATGAAACTCAAATCCCTTAGGATAGTTTATAGTTTAGGATTCAAAAAAATATCAGATCTGAAACTAAAATATTTTTTTTTAAACTTTGAATTGTAATTTGTTTTATAGCTTTAATACAGCCTAATGGTGGAGCAGACTCATAACTATAGGGGGAAAAAAAAAAAAAGAAAAAAGAAGACCACAGACCATTAATTTAACCCTCAGCTGAATTTTCAAATGTTATGACTGCATTGTGGTGAAAAATGTTGACAATTAGTTTCTATTTCTATTTTCTGCTATATTGTTATATTCTTAGTTCCTCTTTTGTTCAAAATGTTTACCAAAATTATGATTCAAACTCGATATATATAAATATATAAAACTACATATAAAGAATACCAGGAGCTTAAGAGGCGGATGAGAGGGGGTTAAGAAAGTCTAACCCACCTCATCTCCTAAACCATTAATAATAATGTAGTTTTGTATTCCTTGTCAATCTCTAGGCTTGTAATTTATAAAATCCTGTGATTCAAATTATGTTTTAAAGCATTTTGAATTAATTTATGATGGGTCCAATGCTAAAAGTTACTTTGACAACTCCTTATGAGGACTTAAATTCAAGCTGTTTAAGGCAGAAACCCCTTCCTTCCTATCCCCAAAGTAAGCGTGAGTGTGGCCCTCATATAATCCTTTATTTTAATCACCGCATCTAACTACCCGTTCAGGTTAAACACATTTATCATAATTAACAGAGTGGGGTAGTATGAGGAAGAAAACATTTTAGAGGTAATTTACCCACATGTGTGTGAAAGGAAAGTGGGAATATATTTAAGAAAAACCACTTTCAGTAGACTAGATTGGGATTCGAATATTGATCTTCCAGTAATCAGCATGCCAGTCTAACATAATAGTGACCCTTGAGACCATTCGGTCACTGAAGCAGGCCATATAATCCTCTCTAGGTATAAACTTTTATGAAAACCTGAGAAGACAGACCTTTGTAATAAAATGTTTATATTAAGATATTAGCAATGGCCTTAAGATATTAGTCAAAGAAAGAAAAGTATTAAAAAGTTTGGGAACAGAACCTCATATTAATTTTAAATGACCAATGCTTATTAAAGCAAGAAGTAACCACACCACTTTTGAGTTTGCATATGGATAAATTGATGGAAACTGCCGCGACCAGATTTTTACTCAATGAGATGAGGCTTAGTATTTTTACAGTATTTGATTCAAAATTCATGTTATTCCAGCATCGGTAGACACCCTGCTGGGTGGCAAGTAGAGTGGGAATAACTGTAGGTTCCATTTTTGGTACTAGGATCATATTAGTGGAAGTTTATTTTTCTGATCGCCCAGAAAGGATCTCTCAGGGTTTCTTTTGTCTTGTGAAGGAACTGGGAGAAATTGTGGCATTGTAGTCACGCTCTGGCATGTCAAAACTAACACCGAACGATGGGAGATTAGAACCAAGGAAATTCAATGTGTACATTTTGTTAAGAGTTCATGAATTTTTTTACATCCATTAAAGTTTCCAGACTGTGGCTTGGTCAGTTTTTGCATATATTTTCCACTACAAGGTTGCTAAACCTGTCATAGCTTTGTATGCCTTATAATCCAACTTAAGACTAGGACAGGCACATCATCCTGTCCTTGGCCGTTAATTCATCACTGTGAAAGGGTTAACCCAAAGTTCACTAATTATAATTTTTTTTCGAACATGCTGGGAATCGAACCTGGGACCCTTAACTCAGTAGAAAGACACGGTGTCGGATTGAGCTAATGAATAAATAACATAAATAGATGTGCCTGCCTATTATAATTAAGGAGAATTCCTCAATCCTACAATGATTTACGAAATCTGTGGTGGCCCAGATGCAGCATAAAAGATCAGGTTAGACTGTAAGAGGAAAGCACAAGAAAGAGTGTATAAGATGACCATAGTGATTATACATTACATCCCATTGACAGGAATAAAAAAAATAAGTTTGAAAAAGTAAACAAATAAACCCTATTTCCTTCTACACTCCCCAATGATAGTAGTTTTTGCATTTATTATTGCTAAAATTTTAAAATTTTTCTGTAATTGTGTTTTAATCATTGACTGGGTGATGCTTTTATCCTATATGATCGGCCTTAAGGATTTCAAACCTAGAAAACTAAATTCTTGTTACAGTATAATAACAGAAGTGCCCAAGCAAGGAGTGGGGAAAAAAAAGCCCCTAAAACATATGTGAAAAGTCGAAGTAGCTTTGAAAGCTAAGAACATTTCATTTAGTCAGCAATTGGCTTTAACTACTATGTGGTTCATCTATTTTTAATTTAACTTAAACTAATTTATTGAAGTTAGACAGTAAAGATCATCTATCATCTATTGCAGAGAAAAATTATTTTGATATATGATATACTCTCATGCAGTTCTCAAAGGTAAAAACATTAGTTATGTATTATCAAACAGTGTGATTATAGGCTGCACTTAGGTTTTATAATGCCTTTTATTGGGGAAAAAAATGTGACATAATTTTGGGTCAAAACTATATATACACAATTAATGTAGATAGCTTTACAAAAGAGGAAGAATTTTAAGATATAGATATAACATCAAGGTCAGTGTTCTATACACCAGCAACGTAAATATCAATGTAATTATTTTTAAATGCTCTCCTGACCATTTCATCTTTAGATTTAGTCACTGATAGTTTTGTGAGTACTAAAATAGCAAAACCATTTAAATGACCAACTTTCATCATATTAAAATCAATCAAAAACATCAACTAAATATTTTCAAGGCCCAAATAAGTTATGTACACCTAATTTAGAATGATAGATTACAGCCCTACCTAGATCGAGTACAGTATGGTGCTATTTTATAAACAACATTAAAATGTAACCTGTCAAGGTAGACAATGTGTTCATGTATAAAAAATATAGTTGCAATATTTTATTTTTACTTTTTTGATTCTATTTGTATCAATGTGTTTGCAAGTTTGATAGATAAATAAACTAACTTGATAAGTTCGAAGAGTTTTGGGTCTGACACCTTGATGTTACGGGCCAAGTTCCAAGATAGATGAACCATTGGTACAATACTTTTGAAACTTTGAAGTTTGTTCCACTCATATCGCTCAATGGCCAATTGATATTGACGTGCAGTTAAAGGGCCGACGTTCCAAGCAATATTATTGCACCAGCCAACTGCTTGAACCCAATGTACACAGCCTGTTAAAATAGAGAATACCATTATTATATCAGTCACATTAGATACTTATAATATTTACTGGGCTAGGAGTTAACAAAACTTAAAAAAATAGTAACAATCCCAATCTTATGATATATCCCTATAAGGATAACCGCTTTCCACTTTAGGAGACAATATAAAATAATAGGTTATAAATATGTTTAAACAAAGAAAAAGTAGTACCAAACTTTTAAAATTAAACATTGAAAGGAGAACAAAGGGGCAAGGTCTACACACTTACAAGAAAACTATAGGCCTCATAGTTCACGGTTGAAATAAACCCATAATTATATCCCCTCCCCCCAACCCTTCAACAAAGGTTTATAATCCATGTAGTATAAAGTATTAACAAATAATACAAACCTGCATTTACCCACACCAAATCCCCTGGTCGCTGATTGAATCTATAGACTGGTATATTCTCATCATATAAATCTTCTAGCGAAGGCCACCAAGAACCATGCAGGTAGTTAATATTATTTCTAGTAAAACAACAAAAAACACACATAAAATTGGAACAGAAATTTTTTAATATCAAAACTATTAGAGTCTGTCAAAACAAAGCCAAAATATATTATTTTTGATGTAAACAGCTTTTGGCTCAATTGCAGTCTATTTTAGCTAAACTACATTCACGGTAGGAATTACTCTCTGAAAGGTCTTTTTCCCTACCAATATCCTACTATATAATAGATTTCTGGTAGGGAAAAAGACCTTTCAGAAAACAATTCCTACGGTGAACGGACTTTACACCACAAATAATGTGTAGGCCTACCTCACATGTGTCAGCTTTAATCCAATATCAACCCATTAGTGTGGTCCTAGTTTGTCCATTAAAATACAGCAATATGGAGTGTTTTAATAACTTAACAATGTTAAAAAGAAATACAAATATAGAAATAAAGCCACTGCTTTTAAATTGGGATTTTTTTTAGTGATTTCAACTAATGACAGGATAGTGAAAAAAAATCATAATTGTTTGTAGGTCTATTATTTTAAAGAACTTTGTGGAACTTATTATATAATATATATAAAAAAGTTAGAAACACTTCTGAGCGGAAAAACATTTAAATTCAATATATGGGCTTTTAGATAACCCTTACAAGAAAGTTAGATATTAAAATTTTGTAACATTTTAAATATTATCTAGCCAAAATATATCAATTTAGGTTTAAATATTACAATTGTTTTGTAAATACCCCCCTCACCTACTACCAACAAATATCCCTGCTCCTCTGCTAATTGGGCTCTGCCTCCCATACTGTACGAGAAAATGCCCTTATAAATTAATGTGAAACCCATCTCTATTTTCAATCTTTCTAGTCATCAACAGCTGCAACCCCCACTGTTCCCCCCCCATTACTCCTTGCTTTTAGAATTACAAGGTCCAGGCCTGTTATACCATAACCATAAGCTTAGATATGTCTCTCCATTCCAACACAGACGCGCCGTTTATGCAAGGTTATGGTCGGGGCCACCTCCATGGTGATATACTACCACCTATCAATAACTCGATAATGGTCTATGTGCGGGAACAGGTGCGCAAGATTCAAATCCAACAAAGGGTGGGTAAGGGTTATATATGAACATATATAAAATATGCTTTCCAATATATACATACAATTTTCTCATACGTTATATTACAATGAAACTATCTTCTTCAAAATGTTACCCGCCTCGGTGGCCTAGTTGGCTAATGCACTAGTCGTGTTGAGCTTGACTGCTGAGGATGGGGAGATCGAGGTTCGAATCTTGGTCGGGTGAACTGGGGGTGTTTTATCCTAAATGGTTTTCCACTCTCCCTCCACGCAAATGTGGGTTCACTTCCTTTAATTCAACCTTCCCAATTCCTAATCTATTAGCATAATTAGTACTTAAAGCGTATAATCCGAACGAGTAGTAAGACGTGGTGCTAAATAAATAATAATAATAATAATGGGTGACCTGGCGGCGGCCGGGGTTCAATCCTCGGTCTCGGCACAGATTTATCTGATTACCAAACCCTTCCTTCACCTCTGACAAGACATCTTGTGAATGTGGGGAATGCCAGGCCTCCACCGTGGTTCGGATTCCACGTTAAACTGTAGGTCCTCCATTTCATCTCACAATCACCCTACCATTACACATTAGCGTAAGTGCGTATAAACCAAACGGGTAGTAAGACGTGGTGCTAATAATAATAATAATTCCAAATTTTTTGTTTTAGGCAAAACCAAACAAAAAAAGTATAATTTATCACTGCCAGAAACCTATGCTTACCTTTCACAAAGGTTATATACTACACCCCAATAAGCATCGGGCACTGCAAACCACTCGCAATCACCTGGTCCAATATTAATGTTGATTGAACAAAAATTATTGTTTTCTTGATGACCTGGTGTTCGACTACCTGGTACCTAAAACAAATAAGCAAAATCTGCCATTAAATCCTACATTATATGAAAAACTAGTAAAATTTTAGTTTTCTAATGTAAAATGTCTGTAGTGAGATCATTAAAAAGTTTAAAACTATACACTAAAGATAAAATTCAATGCGAGTTAAAAGAAATAGGAAAAATTATCTAATCAATAATTGGATGTTCAAATCAAGTAACCTAAATTGGCTGCATAAAGAATAATTTTTACAAGTGTCATTTCCTCTTTAGCACTAAGTAATGACATAGTTTCAAAGTTTATTTATATGTATCCAGTTTGCTTGAAATAGACAGTTTACAAATAGTACTAGTAGTAAGAACCACCAATCAAATTGAATTATTATAATAAGTGAACTCTTAATAAGTTATTTCAAACAATGCTATTAAACATGTGTTTCCAGACTAACCAGAGTTGATAAATGATTCAGCATAGGCTATTCGCAGATTAAAAAAAGTGTTTAAATTTAAATATGTTCAAATTCTTTAAAAATTTGGATGTATTTGAACTCTTAAAAACCTGAGATTAAACACCCCTGAAGACAGGAAAAAACCCACGCGCACAGATATAAAGTATTATAAAAATGTTCATTATCATTTAAAAACATAAAGTGCTAGAAACATTTTTAGTAATTACTTTAGTTTGTGGTTGAGGACAACAATAAAATATATAATTTAAAATGAATTCACTTTTTTCTTATTACTCTGCTAAAACCTTGACTTAATATGCGTTTGTGTATCTCTCCATGAATATATTATGAATATGAATGGTACATCTACATATTATTTATAAAAAGAGGTTTGTTTTATTATTCACATTTGTTGGCTAAGTTTGAACTAGACTTCTTAGAAAATGGTATAGTTTTGAAGGGTCGCTGTTGACTCTTTGGTATTCCACACACTTTAGGGGTTATGTTTATAGCTCACTGCTTATTTGAGGCAAGTTTGGTAAAAGGGAGAGTAATTATGCTACTGGATCAGATAAAATAAACTGCTTTTTAAGTATGTGAGCCAGAGGTGATCTAAGACAGCTGGTAGCCCTGGGACGAATTCCAATGAATGAAAGAGCCCGGGATTGTTCTACTGAAAAAATGTTGACAATTGTCAATCAAAATTCCCCCAGATTAGTGAAAAATTTGTTTTCATTAATATGTATAGTGGTACAAGTAATTTTACACAATTTCCTTAGAGAAATAAAACATATTCATTAGCTTAAGGCGAATCGTGGACGTGATGAATTCGTCATGGGTCGAATTTATTTCTCAATGGGTAAAAATGATAAAATGACCCCCTCCTAGAACCCCTCCCTCACATAATTACTGAAATATACCTGCATTGGCCACCAAAGCTGGGACCTTTGTGGAGACCGGACCTGTGTTTACCTTGAGCTGAAATTACTACCATGTATTTTAAATCTGTACTTGAGTCATTTTAATACAAAACTGCCAAGTTTTAACCCTCTAGTTTGGTGACTCCTAGAAAATGTCCCTTATCTTTCCGACTGAGTTGTGTGAGGGAGTAAAAGGGATTGCTGGTTGATGAAAGGAGTGGGGGTGGGTGGGGTTGGTGTTGGTTGCACACACCAATGGTTCAAGGCTATACATGAGTTTTTTGTGACTGACAGCTGAAAACCATGAACATAAACAAATTACCTAACACTACACAAAAATGATTACAAACAAATAAACCGCCAGAGAATCATGAGCTTGTTTGGATATCACATGGGAGACTTGGATTCAAATCCCAGATGGGTACACTAAAGTCATTTTCCACATATCATTCTGAATGCTATTACCGTAGGGATGATTCATTTAGCAAAGATTAAATAAAGCTGCATTTTACTAGTTGAACATATAATACTTCAGTAGGTCTAACTATAATACATTCACGAACTTAGTTTGCTTGGATGACAGCTCAAAAAGTTACTAGCAATAATCCCTAATATATCCCTATGCCAACAGATGACATCTGTCACTTTGGATGGTTGTAATGAAAACATAAGGTTATGTATGAATTTGATAGTTAACCACAGTAATTTAGGCCAATATTATTTATATATTTATTTGAGGTCAGGCACAAACTTATTTATTGTTTTATTCTACTTTAAAAAAAAATATTATTCACATCACTTTCACAAAAGGTCTACTAACTACCATAGCTTCAAAATGGCGAGCAAAAAATTTAAGCTGTGTGAATGAATGTGACTGAAACAAGTTCTTTACAATGATGCGCCCACGCAATGGATAAAAAAATTGTATTCAGTTAAATATTTCGAAATACAATAAAATAATGTATTACATATATAAAAAATGACAAGTATTTTCTCTTTTCCAAGTAAATACGATGTATGTATTGTATTAAAAGGTATTATTGTATGCACTATATTACACTTCATATATAACATTCCAAAAGGGAGAATAAGTACTTTTAATTAGGGTTAAAATAATGTTTCGGATTGGGTAAAAAGAAATTATTAAAAGTTATGAAACAGTGTAAGAATACTTAAGTTTACATCCCCGATTTCCCCAGATCATTTCCTAAAATTCCTGACTAAAAAAATATGTCACATCCTTCTAACTTGGCCACCCCCCCCCCCCCCCCCCCCCCCCCCCCCCCCCCCCCCCCCCCCCCCCCCCCCCCCCCCCCCCCCCCCCCCCCCCCCCCCCCCCCCCCCCCCCCCCCCCCCCCCCCCCCCCCCCCCCCCCCNGATTATTGTATTTCATGTTTTTAGTAAAATATCATTTTCCTGGATTTTTATTGTGATTTACCAAATTCCCGACCGATCATTTCAAATTCCTGGCTAATTCCCATTTTCCCTGATGTTCCAGGATGGTAGACACCCTGACCAACACACGGAATAAACGTCAAGTTCATCTTGTATAGTTTACTGGTAATGGGGAGGTTCAGGTTCACATCCCGGCCGAGTGTACTAAGGGTGTTTATTCTTAAGTTGTTTCCCCCTCTCCCAAACATTGGGAATACCTAGAGGCAGATGGGAGGATAACACCAGAATGGATCTGAAAGTCATAGGATGTAGTGAGCTTGACTGGATAGAACTAGCTCAGGATAGGGATAGTTAGCGTACTTTGAGTGGGTGAACAAATTTGGCTCAAAATAAATATATAATATAAATTAAAAATCAATAATTTCCTTTATCCGATTCAAATTAAGACATGCGTTTTTACTCATATGAGATTAAAATGCATAGCTGGTGCATCACACCTGGAATCTTTTAAGTAGGCCTAGATTTGTTATTTTTATCTTCTCTATATATAAATGCGAAAGCCCTCACTCACCCACTCAGTTATCCCTAAATTATCCTACTTCCTGAATAGCTAGAGGGCTGAAATTTGGTATAGTTATAGGTCAGAGAGTACTTAGTAAAACTAAGCAACTTTCAGAATGGGAATCCTAGAATTGAGGGGGTGGGATATTGGGAGGTCTATTAATATTAAAAGAACCTTTAAGGGAAGGTAGAAAATTTAATTTTGGCACGCATGTAAAGGTTCTAATCCAAATAATAAAACCAGTCTTAAATTATGAAATTTTAAGTTTAATACTATGGAAATAAGGGTGGTTCAAACTGAAAAAAAAAAGACTTACCCACTAATTCTAATTCTCCCACTTTCCATATAGCCAGAAGGGTAAAATTTGACCTAATTGTACATCAGAGGGTACCTACAAAATCAAAGAAAGTTTCAAAATGGGAATCCAGAAGTTGGGGGAGGGGGAAGCATTGGGTGGTAGGGGGTTACCATTCCCGATAATAAAACCATTCTTAACTTATGACATTTCAAGGTCAGGGTTGGTGACCTGGAAGAAGTTTGTAAAAAGTTTGAAAACTGATAGAAACTACGTACAATGATGGTAAAAACTTAAATTAGGCAAGAAGTTAAAGAGACTACTCCATATAACCAAAAAGGTTTGATCATTTCAGATGTTTAAGTCTCTGTGAAATTCAGGTTGGGGGATATATCTTCTCTACATAAAAAAACCTTCACTCACCAGTAATTTTCCCACTTATCGAATAGATGGAAAGCCAAAATATGGCATAGTTGTACACCCTAGGTTACTTCAAAATACTACATAAAAATAATTTGAATTTCAAAATGGGCACAAGGAAATGGGTGGATTATAGTAACACTTCAATTGGGGTATGAAATTGAAATTTTGCGAGAAACTAAAAGGACTACTCGAGAGAACCAAGTAATTTCAATAATTTATAAAAAGGAGTTGGTTAAATGAGGGAGAGGGGTTAAAAATTTCAAAACTAATATAAACACCCTCTAGGTGTGCTAGAAAACAGAAATATGGCAAGAAGCTCTAAGGTGCAATACAACTAAGATGTAAATATAAGAAATGTTAAAACAGAACTCCAGCTGTTCAAAGAATGGGCATTTCAGCTAGTTTTATATAAAATTAACTACAGAAAAAGCAATCAAATCTTGAATTATGTTTCATTATTAATCATTTCTTTTAAATTGTGTCAAAAATCATTAAAAGTAGGTTGACTAAAAACACAATGTCAAAATAGAGATAGAATCTAAAAAAGTGTCAAAAGGTGAAATTTATTTTAATTTTAAAGGTTAACTGCTCTATACACACTATTTTGAAATATAGCTTATTGTTGCTAGTAAAAAAAAAGAAAGAAGTGTGGAAGAGTGAGAGATTATTAATAATTTGTTGTTTAAGATATAAAACAAATTAAAGTTACATAGTACTGTAACATTTTACAGTTTAGAAAAGGAATAATTCATTTTCAATATTCTGGCCTAATTCAATTGGCTATTATGAATCCACCATATTCAATTTTTGTTTTTTGAACTTTACTAAAAAACAAACTAAGGCGCTTCCAAATCTGAGAACCAAAGCCATTTATAATACCCTGACTGTCCAAACTACATAATTCCTGTTCCACAAGCTTACACAATGTGTAGGGTACAGTGTAAGCACTATGAAAGATAGAAATGGTATTAGACTTCAGGCAAATATCTAAAGAAAATGTTTTATGAGCAACCCATTATAACCAGGAAAAATATATATTGGGAAATAGATGCTAAGTATTTTGGACAACGGAATTATATTTTCAGTGACAGTCATTATCACATGTTGAACCCTTCCTACCTTAGGTACGATTTTGTCTCTCCAATTTGAACTAAGCTGACACAATCTTGTCCTAGCAAAGCCTTAGATACGGAACTATCCGTGATAATTAAACAGCCAATATATTCAAGATTATTCCAGACCCTGATTTGTGGTAAGTAAAAGATTGGATTTTATTAAATAAAAAGTTAAATAATAATATTAGCACCGCGTCTTACTACCCGTTCGGGTTATACGCTTTAAGTACTAATTACTCTAATGGATTAGGCATTGGGAAGGTCAAATTATAGGAAGTGAACCCGCATTTGCATGGAGGGAGTGGAAAACCATTTAGGAAAAATAACCCCCAGTTCATCCGACCGGGTTTCAAACCTTGATCTCCCCGTCCTCAGCAGTCGAGCTCAACCAACACAACAAGCACATTAGTCAACTACGCCACCGAGGCGGGTGATCTCAATTAAGCTTAATTATGATGGCATTTTCTTTTTTAAAATATGAATTTGGACACAATGTGGCTGTGAAAGTAGCCAATTCAAACTCTTCATTTACTACTAATCATTACTTTAGGGAACTAAATTCTCTTTTCTTCTTCGAACTTTGAAGTATTTATTTTTCAGGTAATCTCAGGATAAAGGTAAACAACGTCATTGTTAGTGTTGTTAATTTTCATTTAAATTAACAAAATTGACCATAATTAACATTTAAATGGTCACTTTCTCAAAAAGGTTTTATTTTGCGAATGTATTATTACTTCAATAATGCTACAATGATCTTTAAATATATTTTTTTAGTAAATTTAATGTGCATAGTAAAAGTTGGTAAAAACATGTCTTGCGAAATTTCGGTGTGTCTAACAACTACCGAGAGAAAAAAAAAATTCTAGTTGAACTCTATTTGTAATACATTTACCAAATTTAATTTATATTTTTCTCTATAGGCACATTACATAAATATTTTGTTTATAGTCTCAAAGGTTAATAGTTTTATTATACAGTATTTTTGCATACGATTAGAATGTCCACCATATTTAAACTTCCTTTGGTAGGATGTAGTTGTAACTTTACTCATGCAGGTTAGACTGCCTGTTTGAGCAGTTTCCATGCAGGTTTAGATTTTTGATGGCCCCCTTTGAGCCTTTATTTCTCCTGGCTTTCCTTTTGAAAAAATTGCCTTGCAATACTAACGTCTTCACTTTCCACTTGAAAGATGTTGCCGACTTGACTTGAATGATGTTTGAAGTGCTACCCATTTCTTCGCAAAGTACTGCAAAAATGCGGTCCTAATAGAATTTACTAATTTAACTGCATCGTCTAGCAAAGTTTTCAATTCTTCTAGCATGCATTTGGAAACTAAAGCTTGTTTATGAATGCAGCAATATGTCCAAGAAACACTTTACAATACTGATTTCACTCCGACAACAAACCTTGCTTAAGTCCCTGTCATAAATTTCACACCATCTGAACATTCATCCCTACACATCTAGACAAGTCTATTGCATTTATGTGGAAGTTGTGGTCGGTTAAATTGAATATATCTTCTTCAATGGTTCTTTGTTCTGAAGGTCTGCATAATCAGAGCTCTTCTTCTACAGATTGTCCATTAATAGACCTGATGAAAAGCAACAAAATGGCTAAATTCGCAACATCAGTGAGTTTGTTGTTGAAACGCCAATAAAGAACTATTACGAACTCTTTCCAAAATTACATTTTCAACATAGTTTTAGACATGTCGTTAATTCGGCGGGAGAACCTTTAATTGGACAAACACATTAAGGATGATACAAAGTCAGCCGCCATTACACACGATATAAAGTCAGTCGCCATGACGTATATTATGTTTACTCGCCCGAGTGATGATTAAAATAAAGATACTGTTAATTCTTACTACCCAACTGGTTTTAATTATCTACAACTATGTAAAGAACCCCAATTTATTGCATAAGATCCTTAAGTTAGAGATTTTGTTGGGTTTAATGAAAAATAAATACTGTCAACAATCAGACAGCGATAAAACTGTTTATTTATCCCTACCGGCCTACGTATCTTATATCGATTGTTTGTTTAAAATCGATTCAGGTAATCTGATCACTTAGTAAGCGCTCTTGAGTTTTAGGAATCAAATAACGACTTGCTAATCCATTATTTATTTTTAAATTGATTTTAAATTAGTTTTAATTATGTTATTAAAAAATGTTATTGAAGTAATTGTGGAAATATTCAAACGTAGTCCTGCCTTATAAAATGGGAATGAACATATTGTAGTTGAAAATATGTTCATGTTTTAAATAGAATGTATTCTCAGAAATTAATATATTGCAAGAATCAAATATATTTGTTTTCTACTAAAAAATAGATAATTGATATAAAAGAAAATAATAATAAAACATACTTAAGCATTATTGAGTTCACTATTTTCAATGTATGTTTAATTGTTAAGCATGTTGTTTTAGTCTTTATTAAAAATATCTGTTTGTATTTTTATTTTTGCTATCTTAATACAATAAAATATCCTTTAATGATGGTTGATCAAAGGATATTTAGGCCTAATCTGTTTATATCACATATTTTTTAGAAACTTAACCCATTCTAACAATACTTTTAAAAATAACTAAAAGACACTCAAATTTTGATTGATTTGATTTTTAAACAATAATATGAGTCTAGATTGTTTAATTTGGCTGGATTTTAACCTGTATNAATAAACCTTAATTCACAGTTTAGGCCTATTTGTAAGTCATTAAAATTTATAACGATTTGCTAGGATTCGGATTCGAGAATAAAATGTAGATTCAGATTCAGATTCAGATATAGTGGATTCGACCCATCTCTAGCTGTGACTTTAATTATTATAATTTTAGGTCCACTGCTGCATGTTCCGTCTTACTACATTTTTTAAATTTAGATACATGTGTCATACATATCTTTACACTTCTTAAGTTTAATCACGTCTGTGTCTGAATACACTCAACACATGTCATCTTGAGAACATCTCTTCCCTTCTCTTTAGTGACATCAGAGACTACTTTCATATCATCAGATATTATAAACCTATGATAAAAGTTGGTGCTTAGTTCTCTGCCTTCTGGTTGGTTGGACAGTGGCATCCCAAAATGCACCAGAAAATCCTGGAGCTTGCTAGAACGGAACAAATCTGCCACATCAGTAATACCGAAGTGTTGAAAAGAGATGCCAAGAGACACTGTGACTTTACCCTTTGTTAAATGTCCAATTCACCCAGTAAGCAAATTTAATAAAATAAAATTGTAATGTACTTTAGAAATGCCTGAAGGGTTTAAATATTTAAAATAAAAATAATGATGTTCAAAACTGTACTCTCATCCTTGGATGACATATGTATAGAAACCTGCTAACAGTATTTTACATAACAGATTAACAAAAAATGGACATACCTTAGCCTTGGATTCAAAATAAAATAGCTCACAATTGGTGACATTACACTGCATTAATCTTATTGTGTATAGATTCTCCACACATTTACTGCACTGCATCAGTTATGGATGCATGGGTGCACAGATCTCCTGCGATCAAATGTGGTTTTGAATTTTTAGCAATTCTGTAGCTAACGTTATAAGACGTTTAGAGAGCATTCCCATTGTCAATGTTTGCACCAGATACAAAAGAAGTTAAATCATGTTTCCACTCATATTTTTGTGTAAGAAATTCAACAGGCTTGTTTACATGGGTGGGGTGTCTAGTTTCTAAATAGCACAAAGTAGAAAAGGTCTGTTGTCTACTGTTGGCAAGAATTTCACAACAAACAACATACTGTGGTTGAGTACAGTCTTTTTCACCTGTATATATAAATCCAGACATAATGTAGTTATAATAATTTATTTTCTTTACACACTGCCGACCTTTGTCAGATTGACGTACATCACCTAAAGTTGTATCACTCGATGAGCTTGACGCAGCATTGTTCACTGAATTTACTAATGTGTTCCTCTTTCAAACTTTCACTTTTTAACCATTTATCTATTTTAGATGCAGACGAATGCAGCTTTACTGGCCCGATTCCTACACTACCACATCCAAATATTGTCAGAACTACAAAACAATGTCTGGTAAAATACTGCAAATAACCATGAGGAGAGGGGAAAGAACGAGATGTCCCTTGTGATATGTTGGAAAGACAAGACACATGCCCCAGACAAGATCCCACCTGAAACAAGTCACAGCTAAAGGTCAAGCTCCCGCTGCAGCAAGATTTGGGAAAGATTACTGTTTTGTGTCCAACAACGGTAAAACAAAGCTCGTTCAACACGGAGGAGAGTGGGTTGGTACAACATGTGCGAAATCCTGGATGTGTGCTCAAATTAAATTATTATGACTTTACCCTAAGTTGTGGAAAGCAAAATAAATTAATGATGGGTGAGTAGAGAAAGTAAGCGTAGGTTTCTGAAGTGATAATGGACAGAAACCTCAAGTTTAGGTAATAGATAGAATCTCGAAAATGTACCTCACAAAATTTCACAAACAGTTTGTTAAAAATCCATCATTGCAGAAATATTTTGGCGGACCCCTTGTAATATTGGAGTTTGCGAACCACAGGCTGGGAACCAATGGGATAGACAATATTCTTAGGGAAGAAAAGTATTGTCAATCTACTCAAAATAATGAAAAGAAAATATATTATGCGTGGCCTAAATCTTGTCACCATCTTCATGATTATTTTTAAGCCTGTGCGAACTTCAAAATTTTGAATACATATCCAAATCTCACTAAGATTCGGATTCGATATTTTTAATCTTAATATTGGAAGATTTGGATTCAAATTTTTTAATCTAAATAAATCCAAGCAGAGGTGTCCAGGATGCCCGCGAGAATTTTTTTTTTTCTTGTTCCTGACCAAATTGTCGAATCAGATTTGCTAAAAA
>CABFOV010001238.1:101770-127651 GCA_902141375.1 Timema poppense
TATATATATGAAATAAACTGCTAAGTTTTATTCACGCCGCTCCTACCAACTACTAAGTATAAGCAAGAACACAATGTGCGAGCCTTGCTCGTCAAAGTACATCAAGGTGTTAATATCTTATTTTCTAGTTTCACTACGACAAATGATAATATAAATATTGTACTATGATGATCTCAAAAGATTTTTAAATTTGTTTTACCATAAAATTCGTGATTATTCATACATGTATATTTTGTTTTTATTGATTTTAATTTTCTTCACCGCAACTTGGTGCCTATTTGGGTTCTACAAATCTTATGAATTCGATAATTATTAGTTAATGATTTAAAAGCTTTATCAGAGTGGCCACTAAAATTATAAAATAAAGTTCAAGCATAATTGCTGGAATTTCTTTAGAGACGAGGGGGGGGGATTATAATAATTGTTTGTAAGCGATGTGTTGAACACACAACCAAATTTTTAAACTTGAGCAAGAATTGTTAATAAGTACAGGTTTCTATTCAGTTCCTAGGATAATAATAATAATAATAATAATAGACTATTGGAGACCAACACAATCGATATCACCTACAATAAACGCTAAAAAACAAACCAAATACTCCATAAATAGTAAAAAAATGAAATAAAAAAATCAGAACATTACCAAGCTTCAATGCTGCAGCAAGTCCTCTAACAACAGCTATGGGATGTTTAAGGCAAAACTCTTGTAGCTGAGGACTGAAAGCATCCTTTTTATTTTCTAAATAAACAGATGGTGTTGGAGGCAAAAGTTGCTCTCGAGTAAGTCTTTGTTGGGGGGCCTCCGGTGGCTGAGGTGGGGGAGCCCTGTCTGACAAAATGCTGCAATTAGACACGCCATTTATACCATGACCCCTGAAAAACAAGAACAAACATATTTTTGGGGGAAATTTGAACTAGTTAATTAAAATACCAGTTTGAATACATTTTAATACATTAATAAAGTATAATAAACCAATAATTTGTTCACAATGAAAGTAAAAAGTTACTAAACCTTATTTTAAGAGTTATCAAGGTAAGATTGATGAACTTGGAAGAGTACTAAAAATGCAGAAAAACAATGTCTGAACTTGTTTCTAATCATCTCCCATAAGAGTGGTAAGACACAACCCAAGAAAATCGAGCTTGATATGTAACAGTTATTTCCAAAATAGCATGAATTGGAGATAAACGTCACAGTTTACAATAGGCCCTGGTCTCTACTTATATTTATCAAAACTAGAAATTTAATTTACTTTATGAGATCTAGATATTTAATTTACTCTATAAATTGTCTTTGACTTCTTAATAATATAATTGCCTGACTTTAATCGCTAATATATTATAATTTTACTATTTATAATGGTATAGGTACAACTATTATATACCTATTCATTTATATGTGAGTATAATACAAAATAAAGATCTGATTTTCTAACTAGGAACAAGAACAAACAGCTAAAATACTTTTCAGTTTAACATTTTAACTAATTGGTTTAATCTCACAAACCATAATTAGCATTTTTAAACCCGAGAATTAATTTGCCAGATTCTTTGTTGGAATATATATGAATGCTACGCAAAGACTTGATATATTAGTGTATAGAAATTAACAAATTTTTGTTGGAACCCGATCTTACTACCCTTTCGGTTTACACCCTTATGTACTAAATAAGCTAATGGGTTAGGGTCAAAGAAGGTAGAAGTTAAGAGGGAAGTAATTTAGGAAAAACCACCCTTAATACACCCGAAAGAGGTCAAACCATGAGCTTTCCATCATCGACAGTCTAGTCTATTTAGAGAAGAGCACCTTAGACCGACATTGCAGCCACCTTATTGGGTAAACAAATTATTACATTTAAAATTATCATATATAAGTGGAAAAGTCAATAATGTTTATATAGCATAAACCCACAAGTCATTAAAATACCTTTAAGAAGTTGAGATATCTAACCAGAGATCTAGATTGCAAGAGTGATGGCAAACTATATTATTAAAACGCTTGACTTATAGTGACTCTAAGAGGTGGAAGTGGCTGCTTTTAATGACCCATAATATAAATTATTAGCTTTAGATACAGTTTTAGAAAGTTTTTAAGTTTTGTCACATAATCTAGACTTACTTGCAAGAATCCAGTACCATCTTTGCATCCATATCGATATTATATTCTATTTCAGGTGAAGGCTCACATAACTCTGCAATTTCCATTACAGGAGACTCTACAGTCAAATCCATTAAAGGTATAGTGTCTTTTAATTCTTCTGGAGCTTCTTCTTTTATAGTTTCAACATTTATATCCACCGCTGATGGGATTTCCTTTATTGATGTAACCTCCATCTATTGATAATAATAATATCATTATGCCATTTACAAATAAATGGAATATTTACAAGCTCTAATCATAGAGATAAATTTTCTTTTAAAAATATATTAAATGTTTAAAATTTCTAGTTATAATTAAAATACCATTTACAAATAAATGTAATAATTACAAGCAAATAAATATAATTATTTTAAAAGAGTAATAAAAACTATGTTCATTCTACACTGGTATGACGATTCCAAGAATCGCTGTACTTTTATCTTATGTAGGACAGGGAAGGAAATAATGTATTGGTTATTGGTGGAGTGGAGCTTATCCTAATTTAATATTAAGTGTCCTAAGGGTAAGAATTGAATGAGTGGTTAAGGCAAAAGGTAAGGCATTTTTTAGGCTCAACATACTAGGAGCCAACTGAAAAAAAAATATATGAAAAAGTTAAATAAAAATAAGTTTTTATTTTCTAAAAGGGCATACACCTTTAAACACCATGGATGATCCACCATCGAAATTACTAGCATAAATAGAGCAATCAATATCAATTCTATAAAATGAGAAAAATGACCTACCTATCTAAAGTTTTACTACAAAATTGAAATGATATGTATTAATAATGTTTTTAAAACCTCTTTTTTTTTCTTTTTTTTCATTTCTTAGGTAAAGCGTGTTATGTTTCAAAGAAGGCACTGTAAAGATGGATAGAAACATATAAAAGGTGACAAACATGATTTGGATTTACAATGAAAAGAACACAGTTGATACTTTACATTGCTACCATTATTTTTTGATTTTCTATTTTAGGAAGTTATGTTGTACGTTTAAGGACAACCAAATATCGCGAGACATGTTTTATGTACTTTTACGTTCACAAAATTAAACAAAATAAAATTTCTTCTCAAAATTGACCATTTAGCCTTTGAAATGTGAATTCTGATCAATTTTGATGATTTAAAAGGAATAAACACTGACAACGCAATTGTTGTCATTCTTTATTCTGAAATAGCCTTAAAAATAAATAGTATCAACTGTGCTAATACAAAGGAATTTCTCAAAAAAATCCTTTTCCCTAAACCAAAGACTATAACCAAGAGAAGTGTTTGAACTGATTACTTTCTCAACTCCTAGACAAATATTTAAAAAAGAAAAGGCAGAAAATAACACCATTGTTTAGTTAAATTGAGAGCTTTTTATCTATATGTTTTTGGACTTCCATGTTAAATCACTTATAAAGATACTGTGTTGATCGGTCCGCGTTGGGCGTCGATTAAAACATTACAAGTCAGCGATGGGCACCGAATGAAGTGATATCGTTAGGTTAGCTGATAATTGCTCCGTGATCAAGCACTAATTAAAGTGGTACAGTATTTCAATACTGTGAGATAATTGGTATTTACAGCACGATCGAACGCCAATTATTAGGATACATAATTATCTGATATTTTAATTGAATTGTAAAATCTTTAATGTTGCACACAATTTATTAAAGTGATTTTATCTTCAGTGATTAAGATATAATTTTATATGATACAGTTTATTTGAACCACAGATGCTTTTTCTGTTATATTACAACTATATATTTTACTGGTACTGAATATTACTGTCTATGATTACTAAGTTATTGAGTGATGGTGTTTACTGTTTTATGCTATTACTCTCTCTGTAGATTTTAGTTAGTGGCACTGTGTGTGTTCATACACACAAGCTGTTTATTGATCTATCCCTTACTCCTTGGACCCACTTATCACCAATGTCAAAACCAACTAATCAAAAAGTCCTGGTGACAGGTGTCGTGAAGGCTAGCTTCCTATTGGTAGAGGGAGTTAGGGTCACTTGCTTTTTTGGTAAATACTGCGGAGTTGACTTTTGAGAGAAAAAATAAGTTTTAATGGTGCAATCCTTGAACATTATTTCTGAAAAGTGTGTGATTCTCCATAGATGAAGTTTTGAAAGGATATTTTACATACCATACTTTAAAGAAAAATTCCTTCATCCATGACTTTTTAAATATATGAGAGGGGTCCAAATTAGTATCGTTACATGATAAGTGTTGTTAGGAATTATTTAGAATAAAATAACAGGTGAATAAAAATTAAAAATGGCAAAAGTTTTAAGTATTTTTGTAATATAAATAGAATATTCAAACAAGTGCTTTTACATATTTGATAAAGCTAAAATAAAATAAAAAGAAAAGTGTAGATTGCATGTGTAACACCCGCGTTGGACTAGTTTAGAACTTTGGAGATAAATCTTTCCTTGTGTTTTGTTGATAGATGTGTATGCGTGCATGATGATAAAAATTGTTAGGTACAAGCTATATAGGTGGTTGCCTACCGTGTATGCATATAATGAATCTTAAAAGATATAACATTAAATTTTTTTTTTTGGTAATAAGTAGGCCTTCATTATCAAAGTTATCATTAAAGAGGTATTATATAAGGCATTTTTTTTTTAAACTGATGTTTAAATACTTGTGTATAGTAGGTCAGAAATAATCAAAAATATAAAACCTTTTAGATGTAAACTATCTATTCATAGCAATATGTATTGACCCTCAAACACTCAGCGAACTGATCTATCAGCATGCCATGTAGTGGCTAAAACACTCGCATGGCCGATCCATCGGCACCAACCAAATCTAGTCTTTTAGTTTATATATATTATTACTAGATGTGTCCACAAGGACTGTATCACAAATATGAAGATCTAGTTAGTATTATCTTCAACAGAAAGCCAAGGTTCCTACAGTATTTGTAAAAAAATTCTCCCTGACCTTTCCCTGAATAATTTCCCAAGTTCCCTGACCAATTTCTCATAAAATTTCTACTATAACTTTACGATACTATACATGTGAAAATATTAATTTAAATACATTTATTTCGGCCTCCTCCCCCCCAAAAGCCGACCTTGCCTCACCTCTCATGGAAGAATAAGAAAGCAGACATCTTGCCAATCAGTTCAGGAAAAATGATGAACAAATAATTAATTATGTCTAACCCTATCAAAAAGTTGTAACAAACTTGATTCACTTTGGTATCATGTGCAGAAATACGTACTAAATAACAGGCTACTAAGAACATACTAAAAAGTTTGGTATCATTACAGTTTTATTTTACCTAAACTGTACATATCCTGAACTTAATAGCTCACAACAGGAGGAACTGTGTCTGCCTTCATATTATTCATGTCATCAAATCAATTTTCTTTTTATTAAACTTGTATATCTAATTTCCTCTTTTCTGCCTTCTTCATATCTTCTTCACTTCTTTCCTGCTTCTTCATCTCCAAATATTCATGTTAGCGTTTCCGAGCACCTCTCACGTAATCCAACATCATTTTGCTAATGTGTATGTTTTTAATCCCTCCTGCTTCTTGTAACTCATCATGAATGTGACGCTGTGCAGTGACTTTTTTCATGCACATTTTCAACCAGTAGAGATTTATTGACTGAAAAACCACCTTCAACAGTTGCATTCCCATGCGACAAGACAAGGAAAATCTTTATTACTACCCAAAGATGTTTGTAGTTTGCATCTCCTATAAGAAAGCTACTATAAATAGTGTAAAGTCCTACTTCATCACTAAACTGATCACAAGGATGATATATTTCTTGAAGCCGAGATTTTTTGAAATTGCAAAAATGCAAGTATTCTTTCTTGGCATTTTCAGCCAGAATATCATTTATGATGTTGGCATGGTTGAGTTCCTCCAAAAAGGAAAGAAAATCTCTTCTGGCCCAGTTGAGGTGAATGTTGAATAACACAAGATTCCAATGAAGACAAACCTCTCACAGCTTTCTGTTTTAAGGAACTTCTTTCTTGTAGTTTTGCAATCATGGTTGGTTAACATACTGCGGCGCTCGTGTATAAATTCTAGTTTTTGTCTTTCTGTTACTGTGATTGCAGTTTCCCCTAACAAACGATTTTGTTGCAAATCCTACATCAATATTTTTGCTAAGGATCAAATTTTCTGATTTATTTTTGTGTCGATAGACAGTAACTTTGGACTCGTGCACTTCATCAGATCAGGTTTCGTGCAACGATTCAAAGGTATCTTAGAAGTTTCTCTACAGCTTCAAAAAGATATGGTGTCATTGGTTTTGATGTATGGAACCATTGCAGGAAAGGCTGACATTCATCTGCAATTGTCTTGCAAAAAGATAGTTTACACTTTAGGAATGGATTACAGGCTGCTCTTTTCAGTGTCTCTACAGGTTTTGTTTTAGGAAGTTTTGCTTCTTTGAGAAACTTAACAACAGGGTCCCAAATTTGTAATGCCCTTTAAAAGAACTTTGCATTCTTTAACCACCGCACACCACAGAACTTCAATGGAAAAGATGCACATCCTGTCAACTGGGTAAACAATGCTCGACGAGCTGGAGAGATCAGTGAACAGGTAGTATGTGTGACGCAATAAGCTCCTTATTTCCCAATCAACAAACTCCACTCCTGTTCTCAAGAAACCAGGAACAACATGAAGCCCACATGTTCCCAGATTTAGCAAACTACATACTTCATTGTCTGTGACATTTGATGTGTTCCTGAAGAAGTGTTATAAACTTTAAATTGACACTTGTATCAACTTAAGAGAGTGGAAGAGGAGAAATACCATCCAGAAAATGCTTCAGTAATTCTTCAGCGGTGCTCACTATCGAAAAACACACTGTTTAAGTAACAACTGATGACTTTATGATTTTCCTTGTCCCAGAATATGATTACAATGTCCATTTGTCCTCTTTGAATAACTGCATTCAACGCTTCATTAAAACAAATTATAAAGTTGTTACATGATTTTAGGCGGTCCAGTAAATTGTTATGAAGGAATGGAGCCAACCCATGCACAATGAAGTATGCAGCCTTGTCTCCACCAAGGGTAAAGGCATTGGCAATGGAACACTCGGGAAACATCAACTGAAAAAATTGTACTTAAATTATTGCACGAATTAGAAGATTTTTTTTGTAAACAACTTACATAGCCCAAATTACTTCCGCCTTAGTTATATCATCTTTTATAACAAGTGTTATGGTTTCTTCAAGGCACTTCACTAATTTCACTTTTGGCAACAGCTTCCTTCTGTGGCTTTACAATTTCCAATGAAAAAGAAAAACTCTTCGAGTAACCAGCCGAATCACCACTAGGTAGAATGTCTTTGTGTGCCAGTGATTCTGTTGAAACAGGGGAGCTCGATGAACCTGAATCACTTGACTTTTTTGAGAAAAAAGTCAACAGTGAGCGTTGATTTGTCAAAGTTTCAAGAGTTTTGATATGAGTTGGTCCTTTTGCATGGGAAGCTGATGCTTGGTTTCCCATATTACTTGGGTTTATAAATTTTTTGCACACTTTCCAAAATGCCTGCAACTTATTACTTTCAATGCCACTGATCCAGTATGAGAATTCAGGAAAAGGCTCTGGGCTTAGCCAGAGCTGGTTAAAAACTGTTTTTTTGTTAGACATTGCTGGTGTAGCTGAATCAGTCCTAATTCATTGTATTCAACGATAACGATGCCAAACCTTGAACAAGAACCAAAACAATGGATCACTAAAGTTAAAAGAATTGTCATGTGCAGGCCAGGAGATTTCTGCGTTCACCTTCTGAAGTAAGATGCTACCAAAACTTGTGTTACAGCAAGTTTGAGCATGGTAAGTGCCCCTCAGCTTTCTTCATTGGGGCAGTGGCTTAAGACGCAGTAAATACGAAAAATATTTTCGTTGTTTTTTCTAAGTGTGACATGAATTGTTATTTCCCTGACTTTCCAGACCGTAGGGACCCTGGAAAGCACAGTAATGTTTATGAAAATATTTTTTTTTTACAAATAAAGTTTGTTATTCTCACATGTTTACATTGTAGCGTGATTAAGATTCTGGCTTCCACGTTTATATTTGTATTGTGTGTTTTGCAGTTGGTATTTTATTTTCATTCTAAAGTTTATTTATTATGTTGTGCTTATTTTCTTAATAGTTATTTTTATTGGAAGTTATCCAGGCCTAAGTGTTAGGGAAATAGTTTGATTTGATTTTTATCTCAATTTAGACACTAATGGCAGTGAGAGTACCTTTGTGCCTGCAAGTAACTGATACCCCTAGTGATAACAGTAACTCAAATCTTATGACTTCATGAAGAGTGTTTTCCTAAACACAAGCGCAGACTTAAAAATTGTAGGCACTGTCCCATATACATGATTTTACAAAAAGTCATATAGTTTAGAATCAGACAAACCTACAAAAACCAAACTTATATAAAATTTTATAGAAATATATGCTCTTTTTTGGAGGATAACTGATGAAGGAAGACGTGAAAAATAGAGATTTTTTTTAAACTTTGAATAATAGATTTTAGTTAAAGTTTTTAAATTTTCAAATTTCAATTATTTTTTTCTTCAAGAATATCTTAAGTCTAAATATTTTTTGTTTCTAAATCTTCAATGTCTATTGTATAAGTGTGATTTTCCCCAAGAAAATGAGCTGAGTGAAAAAGGGTTAGAGTTGGATTTATTATAATTTTCAGACCCCCCTTCACCACAAATAAATAATTTCTTCGAACTCATATTAAAATACAAGTGTATTTAATGAAATAAAATAACTTTATTTACCACAAATCAGGATCCAACATTTTATTTAGAAATTTTTCTTTTTTACTGAAATACAACTGTTTATTTAACAAAATTCAATCGGTTTATTTACCACAAATCAGAATTTTTACTTGCCATAAATCAGGATCTAGTGTTTTATTTACTATTTTTTTATAATGATATAAAACTTTTTATTTAACAAAATCCAATCATTTTATTTACCCAAATCAAGGTCTTTATGTACGTTTCACACTCCCTCCTGATGAATTTCAATAGAATGACACCTATGTTGGAGGATTGGGTGGAAACGATTTTCTTAAAAAGGCAGCCATTACATACCTCTTTGTCCTATAGCAGTAATGTTAAGTATGAACTGTGTTACTTCATTCTAAAAGTCATACCAAGTTTGTTCCCTTTTATGTTTCTATCCATCTTTCCTGTACCTTCTTCAAAATATTACAAAATTGTGGCTGTGAGAAATATTTAAAATAAACAATAAAAGATAAATAAAAGGACAATCGATAGTTAAAAACAAAAAAGGATTTCTAAAAGATGGTTAAAATTAATGATGAGGTAAATGAATTAAGTTCTAATTGAATAATTATTTGTTAAAATAAGAAGGATGCTGGCTTGGATGCAAATAATTTAATTGTATGGTTACACACTTGAAGTCAGAACCAAACCAGTATATCATTGCTTATTGGTAATGTGTGGGACATTTTTGTAAATTATTTACAACAGGGTAGTTCCATTTGTGACGGAATTACTAGATGCACTTTTTTGTCTGCATTTTTAAGCTATAATGCATGAACAAATTTAAATGGGAGGTTTTCTTTTATGAATATACATACATTTCAAGTGCAAGCATATGTAAATTTAAGGATAACCATGCAACTTCTCACTTCATTTCAATCACAAAGTTCTGTGAATTAAGATGAGTTTTTTTAAAAACAATGTGCAAATCTGAATCACCCCTCTACTAGCCTTCTTACTGAATAGTAGTTATTTAAATATAATTTTTATTTTAAAATATACATAAACATTAGCGCATGTGACAAAATTATTGTGAAGGAATTATTTGTTCACCCTTAAAAATAAACTATATACTTCAATCTAATGTGAAAATGTAAACAATAGAAATAGACATACCTAATAAAAGATCTATAATTTGTAGCTAAACACAACATCACATACAAAAAAAGTGGTTTGATAACACACCGTTCAGTAATTGCCCTTCTTAAAGAAAGAAAAACACCTAGCTCACTTATTTGATAAAACTGGATGAGAAATTTTAGAGATAGAAACAAACACCTGAAGGCACATACACATAATGAACACAATCTTTAAGAGACACAACCTGGTTCTTCATGCAGAGAAACACATGTAAACATTGTTTGGCTGATTGTTATACTTAAATATCCTAGAGTTTTACAGTTTAAAAACACATGAGGATATGACTACTATTCAGCATTTATAGGTATTGGTAAAATATATACCCTATTTCCACACATATGAAGAGAAGGTTGTGAAAAGAGTTTGATCATGTCGGAGCTTTCTAGGGTTAGGCCTATTTCTCATTCAAATAACTTTGGTCCTGCAACAACCCTTCATCTGAACAGAGAGTTTTATTTTTCAATAA
The DNA here is from genome assembly GCA_902141375.1 of Timema poppense. Classification (NCBI taxonomy): domain Eukaryota; kingdom Metazoa; phylum Arthropoda; class Insecta; order Phasmatodea; family Timematidae; genus Timema; species Timema poppense. Next base: position 112,293 of record CABFOV010001238.1, read on the forward strand.
AGATGTTGGTATGACAGAGAAGAAGAAAGAGATTATAACAGTATCTATACACCTAGAGGTTGACAACTAGTTGTAATAACATAAAAACAATTTTATTAGTTTTTGACCCCAAGTGCTCTAAGTTATGTAAGTTCAAAATTTTTTTACAACAATAGTTTTTAAAACGATAAAGATCACCACTGGTTTTGATGACTATAAACTGTTTCAATATAAATCTTCACTACTCAAAGTTATTACATTTGTATTGTCTAAGGATGCGATCATAGGCAATACTAAGGTTTTATAAGGGCTTTTATGGGAAAACAAGTGAGGCTTACTTACTAGTCACTATGGTAATAATTAGATTACCTCAGAATTATTATTAAAAAATTATTAATATAGTTTAGGGACATTGTGAAATTTGAAGCGGCCTAAGATCCTTTGATATTTTTCTAGTTTGGTTTGATTTGAGTTAATGAACCGAATAATATAAAATTTGAATAAATGCTGATATTATCGAAGCTTAGCAAACCACTACAAGTAAGAATAAGAAATAAAAATGTTAGCTGTGGTAAACTTAAAAAAAAAACTGAAAAAATAAAAATGTGTCAGCTTTTCCTTATATGAAACAAAATACAATGGAGTAATATATTTAATTAAAATCTATATAATTTTGAGGGAATAACATTCATTAAAAAAAAATTCAGATTCTAATTTAATGACAAAAAATTATTTTTTTAACAGTTTTGTGCCCTAGATCTTATTTGTAATTTGAATAAAATCAATTTTATTTTATTAATTAAGTGTATTAAGATATCATTAAATATTTTCAAAAACAAACAATTATGTTTGCTGTGTATAGATTTTAATGAATATTTTTAGAAGTATTTCTTTCATTTACTCAAAATCAAATTTAAGTGAAATCCAAGATTAATATAAACAAATTTTATACTGTACTCTATAAATGAGAAAATAAAATCTATAATCTTTATCAAAGTTCATGAATTACTTTAATGGCGACATGGTGGTCTAAGGGTAAGGTGTCGGACTTCTGTGCTGGAGTCCGGGGCTCAATCCTCGGTCCCGGCACAAATTTATCTGATTACCAAACCCTTCCATCACCTCTGACAAGACGTGCATTAATCACAACTTGTGAATGTGGGGAATGCCAGGCCTCCACCGTGGTTCGGATTCCACGTTAAAACTGTAGGTCCTCCATTTCATCTCACAATCACCCTACCAGTTCACATTAGTGTAAGTGCGTACAACCCGAACGGGTAGTAAGACACGGTGCTAATAATAATAACTTTAATTATTTTTATATAAAAAACTTATAAATCTCCTAAGAACTGCTTATGAAAAATAGTACTTTTACCTTTACATTTTCTTCGTCTTCTGTTGGTTTAACATCTGATGTCTCCTTTGTAATATTTGACCTGTTGCTTTTTGTTACAGCAAGAGAATGCTCCATGTTAGAAGGGGAAAATGGTCCTGAGCTTAGAGTGTTGCCTGTCAGAGATTCCTCTAGCAAAGAATTTGTTTCTTCACTACCAGTTTCAAAGTGCTTCAAAAGATTTTCTGCGAATGATGTGGTCAAGTCTTTCTGAGACAGGAGAGCGGTCAGCTCTTGTTCACTCACTGCTAAGTCCTTAGCATTGGGTGAAGATGGTGGGTAAACTGATGTATGCTGATAAGGGGGTGATGAAGTTTGCTGCTGATATCCAAGTGTTTCTTGTTGCAAAGTACTAACTGGAGCCACTATATGTGGTGAAACAGCACAAGGATTCTAAAATCAAACAAAATACCAACTTTTGTATTTCAAATAAGGTAAATAAAACATGCGTATACAGAATGTCAAATAGCTTGAGTGATATTTTAACAATTTATTTATATGTTTTTTGGGGGTCACAGGTCAAAATAAATGTAATAAAGTTAATCACTATTTAACCAATACAAGTTTAACGGCTATGTATAGGTACTATTAAAGAATGACATTAAGATACTCAAATACCGAAAAAAGAGTGGTCTTCCTTAATGGCACCATTATATTATAGCCCCAAATAATGTATATAGGAGAATGTCCCTATTAGTGCTCCCCACTAACATATCACTCAAGTGTTTTTATTTATTTAGCACCGCATCTTACTACCCATTCGAGTTATATGCTAATAAAGTGTAAGCTTGTGTCTTAATACAAATAAACTTACGAATAACATGCAACTTTTTTTTTTTTCACAAAAGGGAATCATTAAGAAAGAAAAATTAAAAATGTTATCACTCAATATTGCATGAAATGGAGAGGAAAAGGGCAATAATCCACATCTTGTTCAATAAAAGTTTTTTTTAAAGAAATAATGGGCTCGCGACATAATATAAATTTGGCATTTGATATACCAGACATTATCGAGGTCCCGGAATTAGACCTTTGGGTCAACTACTTACCAAAGCTAATAATCAACGATGCACAAACAGCTCCAGTAATCAAGAAAATAAGACAACCCGTCGACTCCCTCGTGTAGCTCATCACAGAACTGGGCATCAAGAATGAAGACGATACACCAGACACGGAACATAACCCAGCCCTGCCAGTAGACAAATACACTAAAGTCCCACCAGTCAACCGAAAGAGATTACACCGACCCAAATGACATCAGTGAAGATCAAGGCCTGAATGACACCTCCCCTGCACCAAACCTCACTCTCTCCACCGGTGCAATCCAGCTCGATCTTGACGTACTAGCATATGTTTACCTACAATACTTCCAATATGAATTGACGAGAGCAGGCAAAGAGAGACAACAAAGTGGCCGACACGAGAGGACAAAGTAGTAGACAGCCAACTACTAAACAAGAAGAAATTAAGTGGACCAAGTGAGCGACACGAGCTCGGCCATGTAATAGACAGCCAACCGGTAGACAAAATGACACAACTTGGACCAACTGTTAGACAAGCTCATCTATAGAAGTACAAAGTGATAGACAGCCAAGCGGTCAACACGAGAGGACCAACTGTTATACAAACTTTGATATCGTCCAGTTAAGAGTGGGCTAAGTGACATAACAGTTAATTCAATACATGAGTGTCTTTGTTTACACTCAACTTTTCCCCCCAACTCATTAGAATAACCTCACGATGTAAACTTAGTAAGTGACAATAAAAAGGATTTTTATTATTTTTTAAACAAATAATTTAAATATCTAGACTGTATATTTAGTGCTACATATTTTTAATTTTTACCACCGCGTTATACCTACTAGAGAGTTACTATCCATTCGGGTTATATACCTATATACTGACTAAACTGATGTATTTAGGGATACGTAAGGTTGAATTTAGAAGAACTGCAACAGATTTTTTATGGCGTGAGAGTGGAAAACCATTTATGAAAATCCACACCTTTAGTCCACCCGACTGGGATCGAGCCCTAATCACCCTTTCGTTAGCAGTAAAGTCTATTGCAAGAGTAGCACGTTAAACCCTAAGGCCACCGAAGCAGGGGCTACTTACCTTACTGGCCGATAAGGGCATTCACAATTCCTCTAACTATTCAAACAAGGATGTAAGGGATAGGGACAACCTTTTATCTATATTTAAGAAAATTCACCAAAATTCATCAATATGAAGGATAAAAAGTTACTTCTTTTTCTTGAAAAGGTTCTTTGAATTGTTAAATTAAAATATCTAATCAAATGATATATTTTATTAAGGATATCTTATCAGCTAGATTAAGCTTATAGATATTGTTACCATAATATATAATGATTAAGTAATTAGCTCCCACTAATAGCATATGACTATAAAAATAAACTTATAAAATGCAAGCATGTAACTACAATCATGGCTTTCTTCCCTCATTCACTGCAGTTATACCCGCGTCTGTGGTTGTAAGATCACAAGGCATAGCTCGCGTATTACATTGAAATGCCGGTAGCAAAGAGACCAGGTTCAAATCCCGGTTGGGTATAGTGAAACATTAAAAAAATTCACTACACCATTGCGTTAGTGGTGATACAAAAATACGGGTATTCGTTTAGTGTTTCCAAAGGTTTTTTTTATTAACAAGAGAGTAGGTGTATTTATTTTAACTACATCCTATATTTATTTTTCCATCATGTTTTTATTACCCACTCAGTATAGGCATATGAACTAAGTACCCTTATAGATTAACGATGAAAGTTTATTTAGACAAAGTGAACCCGCATATGCACGAAGGGAAAAGGGAAAAACAACTATCAGTACACCTGGCCAGGATTTGAACACGGATTTCACCGTAATTGACAATCCAGTCTATTGCGAGAGTTACGCCTTAAAAAAGGGTAGGCGTCCAATGGTCCACATCGTACACACCAGATTTAATCTCGCTGCAATCCACAAAGCTAAAATATATTAAGACTAGGCTATCATGAATCTAATAGCTGGTGCTGTTGCAACTAATCTAAATTTGACTCAGGGTTCGGCCAGACTGACAACCGCAGGAGTGAGTGATGGAGCGACTGCCTGACCAAACTGGTGAGCAAGCGAACGCATGATTTGCAAACTGATACTAATTCATTCATGAAAATGTCTGTCAAAGACACTTCATTCACACACCTCTTTGATCTTCAAAAGTTCTTACAAAAAATATTAAATATTTATAAAAAAAAGAATGAAGTAGAACATTCAATTATTAAAATGAGAAAGGTGATTTTTTGTTGTGGTTTTCCCAGCCTCTCTCCACACGAGTGGGGATTTTTAAATTTAAAGGCATACTTTGATTATAATATTGAAGTATTGAAGTATTTCTAAAAGATCCCGAGTTTGAGTATATTCATAATTTTAAAATGTTGGATATAATATTTATTTGTTTATTCTAAAAGTAAAATAGTACAACAGTACAATAGTACAAACATGAAATTTATATATCACCTCTTTAAAATTTGAGATTTAAAAAAATATATTAAAATAACATATGTTCTTTTACGAGTGACTTAATTTTATAAATAGTAAGTATTTTTGCAAAGAAAAATAGTTTAGAAATGGAAATAGGCCTACCAGTTCTCAAATTAGAAATAACCATTTAAAAAAACATGTTTTAAAAATAAGAACACTGAAATAAAAATATAGTAGAAAACATAAATAAATGGCTTCAACACTCACGTCTTTAAGGACATTAAAATTGTATTAATAATTATAAAAAAAAACATTAATAAAATATATCATTGCCCAATGGCTTGGATATGTATAATAAGAGTATAGAAGTTAGGTTAGCTCCAGATAGGGTCAATCTCACTTCCCATTTATTCAATCTTCCACTAGGCCCAACCTAATTACCCTTCCAGATTGGTTTCCTTCACTATCACTTACAGTCTATAATTGTACAGTGTTTCTACAGTGTCATATTAAAAATAAGTTGATAAAATTTACGTTTTAATTAGCTAATATTTCCCCGAAATATGCTTTCGTAACTTAATTTACCCTAAAAGAAAACGTAAGAGTCATAAACAGTTAGAAATTTGCAGTGTTTCATATTTTGTTTATTACTCCTTAATGTAAATGTCCATGATCACATACTATTTTCCAATTCTATTCCTTTATGTGCAGTTTAACATGCGTGTTGTATGGGCTCTCACTAGAAATGATCTTATTGAGAAATTTATTTCAATTCAATTATTAATGCTTATAAAAATTTATGTTCATACATTAAAATTAAAAATAGGATGGTTAAAATAATGGTTCTAGTTAACAATATGAGATAGTAAATGCTTTATTTATTTAAATGTGGTTAGTTTGGTAAAATATTTATTGCAATAATTATAATCAATACAGATTTCAGAAAGGTTAACCAGATTAGTTTTATAATTAAATCGTAGCTAAACTAGTAGTTGTAGTATCTTGTAGTTGAATATATTAATTAATACCAGTTTTAAATATCTTAAGTTCTAAAAAATTCAAATTATTATATTCTCGATGTGAAATTTTTTAACTTAACAGAAAATTATTATTTTAGAAAGGAACCAGGTAAAGATAGTAGAAATAGCGATTATTAAATTATTTAGTAATCTATTTAGCTATTTTATTTCCATTACTCTGTCATGGTAACACAATTTCAATCAACCATAATTCAAAATAGGTGACAATTTATAATAAGTTTACCAGTCGAAAGTAGTTTTAACTTTATTACTTTATAAATGTGAAAATGGATTTTAATTACAACAATTTGTTAAGAAATCTAATGATTTTTAAGTGGAAATACCAATATGATTTCTAAGTGGAAATGCCGATATTATCTAAATTAAAAAGCCTATGCTTACCATTGTTTTAAATATGTTTTATTACTTATATCAAATGGAAGCTCAAAAATGATGATCTATAACTTAAATGACGAGCTCAGCTCGAAGCTCAAAAGCCTAGTACTTGCAGAGCCCTAATTACCATGGATAACCCCTTATCGCTGGCAGTGAATTACGACCGAAGCAGTTTGAGGATTATGTCTTGTTTGCCCTTCAATAGAAGCAGTCACATGAATGATCATCTATTCTACAGCCTGGAGCCAAACGAACTGCAAACTGTCACCCAACTGACTGAAGCCTCCCATACACTGAACTATCTGGGCTTCCATATAGACACAACCACAAGAATCCCCACCCTCACAAACGTCAGCAACATAAGAACCAAAACCTACCTACGACATCTGTCAAGCCATAGACCAATACTGTTGTGTGTTGATCCAAACATATGTAGAAATTTTTTCAATAGGAAGAGGATTAATATTTTACCAGTACCTGATTCAAAATTCAAGAATATTTCAAGTATCCAAAATAAAATCAAGTATATCTAAGGTATTTCAAATATTTGTAGACATCTTGTATATGGATCAACTTTATTTAGAAATTATTTAGTTGTGCATTATTACCTGTGTAGAAGTTGGGGTGAACTGATACTGCCGCTGCTGGTAAAGTTGTTGTTCTGAAGTAGCAGACTTGTAAGGCATACCAGGCGATTGTTGAGAGCTTCCAGTTGCTGCTGGATAGCCAACTCCAGAGTCTACAAAACCTGTCTGCGGTGTAACTGTACCCTGCTGAAACACAAATTAAAAGCTCAGTAGAAATGGCAAAAAGTTAATGATTACTTCAACCAGAGTTAAGTACTTGCCCACCCCTCCCATTTTTTTACTTGGGGGTTTCTAAATTGTATTTGACATTTTATAGATAATGTTAAATCCAGATCCAAGAAAATAGGATGACACAACTCTAGGGTAGATTTAAATTATTATTGATTGTTTTTATTTTAGTAGGCCTGATTGTCTTGTCAATACTTTAAATCAGGTATATAAATACATACAATATAGAAATGGTTTAAAAAATAATCAGCCCAAGATTTATTGTGTGCACTTATGTTTTTAGAATCGTATGAAGAATTTAACAGTATCAGGTCATGTACTGATCACAAGAGACGAATTATGTTGTACAGCAAGACTAATTCGAAAGTAGGCAATAACTTAAAATAATTGTCGAAACATTAGTAATAGGAATAGATGACCTCAATTTACTATGGTGTAGATATGCAAAGAATTGTTTGGTTTATTATACTATCTTTGTCTATGTATGAATGATGAAGGATATAAGGTTAACGTTTTAAATATTTAAGTGTGATATTTTACTAACAAAATTTATAGCCATAATAAAGCATTTTAATTTGCCTCCAAGATTATGAACCAAATGATAACTAAAAGTTAATAATTTTATATAAATTTTTTTAACACACAGCACATTAAAGATTGATTACACCGCCCTCCCCCCATTTTACTTTAAAGTAAAAAAATTGAATGTGGTGGTTTAGGAAACAAACATTAACATTGAGCTCATGATAACTTACCATGTTTTGTGTCATTGAATATGTCTTAATGACAGGCCTTTGCTGCTGGTAAGCTAAGTATTGTGGGGACTGCCGAACTACTCCTGTCGCCCTTTGCTGCCTTAATTGTTGCTGATGTTGCTGCATGAGCCTAAATTGGTGTTGTAACTGTTCCATCACTCCCTGAAACAAACCAATGCTTTAATATATTTAGCTTTGTATATTTATTCCATGACACACAAATTCAATCAACTGAAAAGGCTTTATAATGAGCCCTAATAAATACAGAGATGCCCAATGACTGTCCAAACACTCTAATACATTTTTAAAGAAGAATGGTATCTTCAAATGATCACATGTTAGATTCATCAAAGTGATCCAGTATGATAATCTGTTGTTTACTAGCTTCTCTTCATTTGTATTGTGTTAATGTATAATTTCAAGTATTCAAACACGCTTGCATCAAACAAATATAACTTTCAATTTTTTCTTATTTTTTCAGGTGGAGTTATGAAATATGAATGTTTGAGCACTAAACTGACAGTAATTTTGGAAATCTTCGCGAGAATGAAATTCTTTAAAGATAACCACGTTTAGATTTATGTGATTTTAATAGGGGTGTAGAGGATCCCACACACTCATAAATAATTATTAGTTCCTGTAAGCCGGGCCAGATTGGTTAGTTCCCTAAAGGTTTTTGGCAGGAAACAATGCACGCTTTGGATTCTAGCAGCTACTGATGACTCATCACTGTTAATCTATTTTGTAGAAAGTAATCTTCTTTTATCTGTATCAAAGGTAGGGTATTTTAACGGTTGTGAAGATGTACACATGTTGTGATGTGCATGACTCATTGTGCTATGTCTATCAACAATTATGTGTCAGGTCCAGCAAGTGACAACTTGAAAGATTTAAGAAGGGCAGAGGTATGTTCTACTCCATAAGCTTTAGGGGTGTGGAAATGAGGGGGGATGAAGTGGCTTCCCAAGTTAAACCAATTATGAGCATCATTCTATCTGTTGTTAACGCACCAGACAGAGTATAGAGGGTGTATTATTATTATTATTATTATTATTATTATTATTATATTAGGGTTTTGAGGCCCATCGACACATAGAGGTCATTAGGGCCTTGAAATATATTTAAAATCTAGTATAATCCCCATAGGGGAGACAAATAATAATTTACCTGCAGGATATACAGGCAAATACACAAAATAAAAATGGTATAAATATAAATAATAGATAAAGAGATAAAATACCCATTTGAGAACCTCCATAGGAGTGCTCAAATGGGCTCTTAGTACAAATGAATGATACACTTGCTAAAAAAAAAACACACACACAAGTGTAAACTCCGATAAGAAGACAAAACAAATATATAGGGTGTAAAACCTATAACATTTAAGGGGTCTAAAACCTAAATAGCATTTTAAGGGATTTCATACATAGAGTAATATTAAGATATATCAAACATAGATAACTTTCAAGGGGATTCATGTAAGTACAGTGTTATAGTATTGGTAAAGGAAGAAAAGCTTCAAACTATGATGAAAAATCTAGTTGAAAATTAAAGTGAATATGGAATGTAAATTAACATTGAGAAGAGAAAAGTTATGAGGATACCCCAATGAGATATAAAACAATGAACAATGTAGTGGATAATCAGTAGCTGGAGAATGTGAAACATTTACAATATTTATAATGTTTATTTATAATAGAATAAAAAAATAGCAATGGCCAAGGGTGTGTCAAACCAAAAGAGAATGCTACTGACTAGTAGACTGAACCTGGATAAAAATGAAACTGAAAAGAGTTACATATGGTTGTATGGAGCTGAGACATGAACTTTGAGGAAAAAAGGAAAATAGATATTTGGAAAGCTTTGAAATGTAATGCCAGAGGAGATTAGAGAAAATAAAGTCGATTGGTCTAGTAACTATCGAAAAAGTTATAAAAAGAGTTTATGAAACGAGAACCCTTCTGCAGGTGATTCTACAAGGAAGGGCCAACTTGATGGATCACATTATGAGAAGAAAGTGCATATTTAGTGATGTCATAAAAGATAATGTAAAGGGAAAATGCAACTAGGAAATTGTTGAATGCAATTGATGGATTACATAAAACAAGGAGAGAAGATAGAGTTCAGAACATTAAGAAGGAAGCTGCTGATAGGACTCAAATTGGGAAAGCCAGAGAACCTTTCGAAATATAATCTTAGTTTAGTTTTTAAAATGTAAATTACTTAAATAAGCGGCCTAATTGTTAAGCTAACCAAGTATGCTTTATCAATGATGGGCAGGTAAAGGTTTAACTACCAAACAGGTGTACTGAGGGTGTTATATACTAAATGGTTTCCCACTCCCCTCACAATAAAATAAGGATACATTTGATATATATATATATATATATATATATAACAAATGGTCGAATATTCGATTCCAAACTAAAAATAGCAAGTTCAAAGAGTAATATAATAAATCCAGACCAGTAATTTTACGGCAGCATACAGTGGTTGGGGCAAGACAAGCAGATAGCCAGATAATCAGGCAACTCAAGAGTAAAAAATACTCTTGTTCTCTGTTCAATGGGGGAGGAAGGGGGGGGGGAGGAGATATTGATGTTAGCAGAAAGCAAGAGGTTTTGGCCCACCTAAGGGTTGAAAGAAGGGAGAAGGGATATTATAATGCTGGTGGAGAAACAGTTGGGAGCCACATGACTCCTGCGCGTTCTAAAAGTGAAAGTGCTTGCAATAAAACATTTATAGAAGAATATAAATAGCTACTCAGTCATATTTCACGTGTGTGAAAATGAAAGGGGACTCGGGTGTAGGGCAGTATTGCAAGGTCAACCATTTGAGTGCACCTGTCCGCCTGTTAGATAGCCATACAAGGTGGTGACCCAAAAATAATATTCCAGCATGTGTCAAGTCTAGAGAACATTTAACCCATTGAAGTATAGACATACAGAACTTTGCGTATGATAAGAAAATGGTCCAACGGACGATTTATGGAAGTGATCCGTTCACTTCAAAGATTACAGGTTTTTTTCTTTTTCCCGCGAGCTCTAAAATGTATTATTTCATACCATTTAATATTCTACCAGGGTCTGACATAAAGTAGGCTGTGAAATTGTCATTTTTATAGTGAGCTTGTTAAAGAGTTGGTTTGTTTATAGTTTTGTTATCTTTGGATTCAATCTAAATAAACATTGACTATACTCACAGAAAATGTGTTTTGCAAACAAAATAAAGTGTAGATTTTTAATTGTAATAATGGGATTCAGAAATTAAAATAGGTGAGGAAAGTGATACAGATAATGTTGTGGACAGCATTTTTTTTTTAAATCAATTTTAACCAAGAGAGTATTATTTTTTTAAATATTTTATATAAGTAATTGGAGTCGAAAATGAGTTCATTTTTGAATAGAATGTTTTCTCAGAAATCTGTATATCACAAGAATCGAATATATTTCTTGTTTTCTACACAAAGGTAGATAATAGATTATTAGAAAATAATAATAAAACATAATTAGGAATTATTGAATTCACTATTTCCAATGTATGTTTAATAATATTTAAGCATAATGATATAATCTTTATTAAAAATATCTATTTGTATTTTCATTTTTGCTTTTTTATTAAAATAAATTATAATCCTTCAATAATGATTAAAGTTGATCAAAGGATAACTAGGCCTAATCTGTTTATTTCACATGTTTTTTTTTAGAAACTTAACTCATTGTAACAACACTTTAAAAAACTTAAAGACACTAAAATTTTGATTGATTTGATTTTTGAACAATAATATGAGTCTAGAGATTGTTTAATTTGGTTGGATTTTAACCTGTATTTTGCAAGGGGTTGATTAAAATTGAAACTATGATTGAAATAAATCTAAATTTACAGTTTATGCCTATATTGTGTAATGTAGGTCTATTTGTAAATCATTAAAATTTCTAACAATTTGCTAGGATTCGGATTTGAGATTCGAGATTTGAAAATAAAATGTGGACTTGGATTCGATCCATCTCTAATAAAACCCCATTTTCAATAGGAATTTAGTAATTAATTTCTATCGAAAATGTAAGAAAAATCAGCCAATATTCAAAAAATGAATGGTCGGGGGTGAGCGCTGCGCTCACTGTAAACAGAGTCTTAACTGTTTATTAAAGTAACATGTACTGAAGGTGGAGGAGCCTCTGCCAGTGGTGTCAACACACGCATAACTTATTGATTGGCAGCTAGACAGCAGCACACATCAATTGCTAATCTCTGGCTAAAATAGTTGTTGAAATAAAACGAAAGTGAGTGCTGTGCTCACCCCTTGACTGCGCCTGGGTTAAAAATTAGAAATGGTACTGGGATCTAGAGTACTTTCAACTTCAAAGGTAAATGTCAACAGCAACAAGATAGCAAGAAAGGCAGAAGGGAAAACGAGTAATTTTACAGTTTTTATAGCATTACATTTTTTTGACCAAAATAAATCAAATATTTCTCCATTAACAACATAGAGTTTAGTTTTTTGTACAAATGCTAATATCAACAGATTTTGAATATCTGTCAATGATGTCCTGGAATTTTGTCAAAACTTTCTAAACAAAGGAAAAATGTTTTGACAAAATTCCAGAACTCCTTGACAGATATTCAAGATCTGTTGATATTAGCATGTGCAGAAAACTAAACTATGTTGCTACTGGAGAAATATTATATTTATTTTGGCCAACAAATGTCAATCCTATAAAAACTGTAAAAATACTTGCACTCCCTTCGGCCAAACCTTAAGAATATTTTTCAGATCAATGCCATCATATTGGATGAGTGTTGAATGTAACAATTACAAAATGGAAAAATGACAAGAAATCTAAAATTATCTGAAAACTTCAAGGGAGTTTATCTTTTTGGTTAAATAATGACAACTCACAGCGACCATCCGTTGACAAGGTTATTTATTTATTGATGATCTAATTTATATGAAATATTATAATACAGATAAATTCTAGATGTCTCATATGAGTATTTAAGGAAAAAGTTTAAAAAATAATAATTTCCCACTTTAGGAATATATATATGGGAACTATGGGAAAAACTGGGTAATGGTATTTATGGATGTGGAAAAGGCATGCAATAGCATAGATAGAAACAAAGTTTGGAGAGCTATAGAAGAGGCGGAGTGGAAAGAAAAGTTGAAATCAGAGAAAAAAGAATGTATGAGGATAACAGGAGTTTTGTTAAGATGGAGAGTGGGAGGACGTAGTGCTTACAAATTAAAAATGGAGTTAGGAAGGGGTGTACACATTCATCATTACTATCATTACTATTTGTAATGGTAATGGAAATGGCCATTAGCAAAGTGGCAGGAAAACTCTGAAAGGAAAAATTAAAAGCCATGAAGCTTGCCGATGACTTGATGGTATGGGGGGAGAAGGAAGAGGAAGTATGTTCAATTAACGTGCTTAGACCACTACACCAGTTCATTGGCGAAGTCTAGAACCCCTGGACATCTAGACCCAAGAAAGTTTCTGGGTAAGTACCTAGAAAGCTACAATCCCCCACCCAGAAGGGTGGCCAGATAGCCAGGGAGGCGAGAATTAACTCATCTTCCCCTACCAGTCATTCACTGGTTGGACCGACACTTGGGGACTAGTGCCTCCCACTTATCCAGGGTGGTAGCTGGAGTTACTTTAATTCCGCTCCCAGAAGCAACCTTCAGACTGCCACTCTTTCCCATGGTAATGAGATTATGCCCATTGCGTGTGGGAAAGTAATTCCCCACTACTCGTGCATATAAATGGAGGCGCCCATGATTTAGTACATGCACTAATAACTGTCCAGCTTAGCACTGGAGCTCTAAAATGGCTCACCGCAGGACTGGCAAAGCTTAGACCTGCAGGCCCAGAGCCCCAGGGGCCGAGCGAGGCCCGAAGGCACAAAACCCCCAAGGGCCTGGGAGCCCAGAATCCCACCAGTTTGCCAACACAATCACTCGTCGGCGATTAAAATCACTGCCCCACGAGTCCAACCCATTTCTGGGCCGCCATCACAAACAAACTTGTGATGTGGACTTTTGAACCAATCCTGTGTACTACTTATAACAGAAGTAGTCAAACGGGGGCACAGGGCTACAGCCGAGTTCCTGTATGTGACCAATGCAAGCACTAGCGACCCCTGACACGGAGGGAAGAGGAAGTACAGGAACAACTACAAGAATGGAAAGAGAAAGTAAAAGAGTGTGGAAAAAATTTAGAATGGTAAAGTGTGATGTGATAGTAAAGGCATGGAAGAGGTTAAAGCCTAATAAAGCTATAAGGTTGGATGGAGTGGACTTGAGATAAGTACAGAACGTAAAATATCTTGGAAGCGTGATTGAGGAGAAAGGTGGAAGTAGAGAGAATTTTAAGAGAAAAAGACAGCAGGAAGAGTTGTTCTATAGGTGCGTCATAAGAGACATGCTTTGGAGACGAGAAGTCCACTCTGAGTGTAAGAAAGTATTTTACAGGGCTTACTTTGTACCTATTGTCACATATGCACCAGAAAAATGGACAATGAATGTCAGAGAAACTAGGAAAGTGGAGGTCAAGGAAATGGAGTTTGAGAGGATCATGTTAGCTGTCACGAGGAGAAACAAGATCAGGAGTGAGGATATTTGGTAAATAGTGGGGGTACAAGTAGTACATGAGATAGTAGAGGAAGCAAGACTGAAATAGTATGGGCATGTAATGAGGATGGAAAAAGAGAGTATGCCAAAGAAAATGATAGCAATGAAGTATGTAGGCAAAATACCACAAGGGAGATCAAGAAAGAGATGGGAGGAGCAAATAAATTGTTCAAGTGAGAGGAGAAGAATGGAAGAAATTAGAGGAGGAAAAGTGGTGGAAGGATAGAGAAAGAAGAAGGCATTTTATTAAACCAATCTGGAATCAGTTTGGAAACGATAATGATTTAAACACAAGGGTTATAATATTATCCATTCACGAGCTAGGTTTACCTGAATGACAATTCAAAAATCATATGTTGAGGGTTTTGGGTTGCCAACACTGGTAAAATATCACTGTTTTATTATAAATGTAAAGTTTTTTAATTACATGTTATATTTTAAATGTAAAACAATCTAAACTTAAGATTTCTTACATTATTTAATTAATTTTAATAATTTCATTTCGCCAAATCCGAATGAATATTTTAAACATATATTAAAAGTACTTATTCTTTGTTTTGGAATGTTATCTATGTTGTGTAATATAGTGCATGTATTAGTACCTTTTAAAACAGGCATCGTAATTACTTGACAAAGTCACAAAGTGTGCAGATGCACCCCTCACACACCCTTGAGTCCAAGGGCAATAGCAAGTCACACTTCCTTTATGTGGTTTCTGACTGGCTAGAGTTCATAGGGTAATGGGGTCTGTGATAACTGGCTCATAGATGGCGTTTAAAATAGTTTCCAAACTCATTGGTAGGAAGCAGGAACAATCCAGAGGAAGTGGCGACTCCTCAAAAGAAGAGAAAGCAGAAACCTACTCCAAGAGTTTCGGTTGAAGCAATCGAC
>CABFOV010001239.1:0-36106 GCA_902141375.1 Timema poppense
TTACGTCTGTGCCTCTGTGCTGAGTCAACAAGGCTGCTTGAGGTACACTACCATAATAAAGCTGAAGTCATGTATCCTTGCGGAGCTCTAGAGTTGCCAGTGGTACTAATGCCCTTAATGTAACGCCACAATAACCGGGGTCAAGTCAGTACACCAACGTGGGTCCAAACTCTGACCACTTGACTCAATCCTCACTTCTTCAAACGACTAGTTAACATAAAGACACATGTTTTTAATTTTCATATAATTTAATTATGATATAGTTAAAAAGTGACGATACAGTAGCTATTGATAAATAAATAAAAACGCGAGTAGCGGTATATTTTCAATTATCTACGAGAAGTTTAAGTAAATGTAGCCTATTTAGTAAAGGAAGCTTTTCTCTCGCCACGGCAACAACAGCAGTGTATATACACATTAGAAAATAAGCTGCAGGCTGAATGTAAGCCGCAGTTGGTGATAAATGGCGCAAAGAGAACAGTTTCCACGTTTTCCAGGCTACTCGGATTACTGGCAAGTTAAACCGCGGCCACCCTACTGACGATTTTCGCAGGCAGAATGCATTCAACTACTGCCAGCAAAGGCGCGCGGACAGCCCGGGGTATTTACGACCGTTATTTATGAGACACAAGGGTTGAATAGCCTGGCAAAAAATAAAAAAATAAACTTGTACTACTAAGAGGAAATAACTTAAAAATTATTTATTTTCTTCTTCTTCTTCTTCTTCTAAGATTGCTAAGAATAGACTGATGAAGTCACATCCAGCCAAGGACCACGACGATGTTTGCCGAACGTTAATTTTTTTTAAATATAATTTGACGAAAAATAAAATTAATACTATTTTAAAAGTTTAAATAAAGTAATAAATTTGAGATGACATTTTTTTTATCCTTTATTAGGGCCAGTACACATGAGCGATGTACATTTTTGCAATCGCTTCCTGTGACGCTACGTCACCGATAAAAATATATTGACACATGCGACGCTAAGTTGACGCCACGTCACCGCATTTGAAGCAGTGCACACTAGCAATGTGCGTCTATTTCGGACGTCCACACATAAACTTCACACGAGCAGCACATGTGCACGGCTCTGTGTGTTCACAGGTACTGACTGACAGGACGCTGAGCGGCAACGTCACCACCACGTCTCATTGAAACCCACGCCCCTTATTTTGACGCGCCACTGACGCCAACTTGATGACGGACCTGTTCGAACTCCTCCATTCTAATCAATGTAATGCTGGGACGCAACTGTAAAAACGATGCAAGTCGACCGTGTGCACCGAGCCTTATTGTTACGTGTCTCATTGACCGTTCGGGATACCCTCACTAATTAAAATACATTGGAATGAGAAAAGTAAATTTTAAAGAAATACCTCCTTCCCCCTTGCCAAAATTAATTCAGACTACCAACATTAGTTTCATATTATCTGGTTTGCCAGTGACAAAGAAGTAAGGATTCGAATCCGGAAGAATGTATTTTTCTAAATGTTTTTCCCTCTCTTCAAACAAGACGTGTGGGTACATTTCAAATAAAACTCTACCTTTATGCTACTCATTTAATTAGGGCAAATATCCTAACATCCCGGACGAGTATTAAGACGCGGATCACAAATATAAACATATTCAAAGCCCTGAGGACACAGTGATAGTCAAACGTGTAAGTAGTTTCAAGTGTATCTGTCAGGGATTCAAAAAGTCCTGAGCTCACGTATCAGAGAAAAGACAATGCTTCCGATTACAGAAAATATTAAAAATATCCGTATAGTGTTAATTATTACGTATATTTGATATATAATAAATCCAATCTTGTTATTTTACTGCAACTACATCTATAGCCCCCATATTGAACCTCAAGCTATACACTGATTTTTGTAGGAATGGACATTTGAAAGGTCATTTTTACTTCCAAAACCCTAGTATACACTATTATATAGCATGCTTCTGGTAAGAAAAAGGAGTCTCAGATGTTCATTCCGGCAAAAAAGCAAGATTCAGTTTAATCAGAGTTGTCGAGAATGAGAAGTTCAAGACTAGAATCCCAACCGGATGTACAGGGTTTATTTACTTAAATGTTTACCCGCGCTCCCTACACGCAAATGTAGGTGCATTTCTTGTAAATACTCTATTTTCATCCTTACTACATTAGTGTAACTAAATGCAGATAGCCATGATGGAAACTTAAATGTGGTGCATACAAATTGTGTGACACCAGGAGATTAAACCAGAACTGCACAAACTTCGAGCAATAATTTTGTGTTCTTCTATGTCAACTTACTACCCGAGTTTTATGGGAGTTTGTAATAAATTTTTGGAAAGTAATTCAAACGAAACTTATCAGGAAAGGGTGAAATTCTTCCAGTTTCTTTATTATATATATATATAGATATAGCGTTAGAGCTACAGCATTCATAGCTCAGTTTGTGGAAAGATTAACCAGTACTAATGTACCGTTTCCCGGCCGAATGTACTAAGCGTACATCCTTTCCAAGGAGGCTCTTTCCATGTCCCGATGAGATGAGCTGATGGTGATGGAATGAGAATGTGGAGCCAGCAGAAACACTTAAACCAAACTTAAGTGTAATCAACCAAACCGTGGTGAATGATGGGGTGATTCACCTTTCGGGACAAATACCCAAAGTACCAGCCGGGAATCGAACCCACGATCCATAGGCTCGTAGCCAGGTGCACTGACCATTACACCACGCGGTCACTTATTTTAGAGGTAATTTACTCGCATTTGCGTGGAAGTAGAGTGGAAAAACATTTAGGAAAATTCCCCCTCAGTAGACCCAGTGGGGATTAGAACCCCGATCTCCCCGTCATCAGCAGGCCAGTATAATACGAGAATGGCAGCTCTGACTGTCCGGTCATTGAGCTAGATGTATTAATTTACTATTTGTACTCGGGTCTGTTGTATAAAATTAGCAGCTCGTTGGAGCTAAGAGTGTAATATTAAGCATATTGTCATATAGTAAGATAAAATTGGTAAGTAGTTTTAATATTTAATTTGTGTATGTAAAATCACGTTAAATTCTCCCCAAATAAGTATAAGCTCACAGATTTAAGGAGCGTTTTAAAAATGTTTTGACCAACCTGGTGACGTAATTAGCCAACGCGCTAGTTTCACGCTGAGCGCTAGAGTGCCGAGTACGGGGAGATCGAGGTTCGAATCTATGTCGGCTGAACTAGGGATGTTTTTTCCTAAATTATTTTCCCCTCCCACTACCCGCAAATGCGGGTTCACATCCACTAAAATCAACCTTTTCAATTCCTAGCCCATTATTGGAATTAGTAATTAAGCGTATAATCCGAACGGGTAGAAATACGCGGTGCTAAAATGGTTTTGAGCCTGCTCGCTCTATAGCCTAGTGATTCTCAGCCAAGAAATCAAGCTCCCCTGGAGGTGGTGAGGGAGAAGGGTAGAGGGAGTAAAAATAAGAGGTGGGGGGAAGGGGACGTAATTTTCTTCCATGGCCGAGTTCATAAGAAACATTAATTAATTTGTGTCAAACTGTATTTTTTTTTAATATGCCCCAGTTTAATGAAAGTGGTATAAAACATAAAATAGCCAGTGTTAACTCCAAAGGAGAGAATTTATGACCAAACTTTTTTTTTAAAGAGTTTTACGATCTTTTATTAAAGTTACTTACTGGTAAAATGTGAGTATTTTCGAATAATTTTGTTCATGGATATATTTTTTTGTGCGTAAATGTGTATGCTTTACATGTAGGGGTCTAAATGTAGTTATTTAATATTTTCAATTTCACATTACACATGAGGACGCAAAGAATGATAAAAAAAAGGGATGGGAATGGGGGATGAGGGGTGGAGGAGGTAAGGGACTTATGGCAGTGAAAATTAAAACTTGGGCGTGAACACAAAAAGATTGTGAGCCATTGCTCTAGCCAGCATATTCCCGTCCTTTAATCCCCTTAAGGGGTCAGGCTCAAGTGAGTTTTAAATCATTTTTATATAGAATTCATGATCTCTGAA
Source organism: Timema poppense (assembly GCA_902141375.1). Taxonomy (NCBI): domain Eukaryota; kingdom Metazoa; phylum Arthropoda; class Insecta; order Phasmatodea; family Timematidae; genus Timema; species Timema poppense. Next base: position 3,999 of record CABFOV010001239.1, read on the forward strand.
CTAATGAAATTTAAGTTATAAACTTGAGTTATGTCGGGACTTTACTGAGTATTTTAGTTGCTATAAAAACAACTTTAATGTGTTTATTAAGGTTTGAATTGTAAATTGTTCAAACTTAAATAAATATAATGATGCCAATATTATTGTTTCATATAGAAAAAGTTTGTAATTATGAAAATTTCGACCTCAAGATTATGAAAATTCTTGACGTTGTATGTGTCCTCAAACCCAGAAAAGAGAGTCTAAAAATGCTGTTGATCTCCACATAATTATAAACTAATGTACACTAATACAGATTCTGACTAGAAGTTTGTAGATAATAGATCTCGCTTTCTTTATTTAAACAAAAACAACTAAGCTTATCATGTTATTTTCGTTACTACATTCTTAACACTTGTCTTTAGATTTAAAGTTGAAATATCTAGTTAATTTCTCCCTCGATTTGAATTAGATATTTTTACTTTAATATCAAGTTAGACAGAAAATAAAGGAATACTTGATCCAATATTATATTACATTCATAGAGAACAACCATTGTTTACGCGGTTTAAGACGCCAGTGTCAAATATAATTAGGCCAACATTTAAAAAAAATGCGCTTTATGTACTCAATCAAATTCTCAAAATGTTAAAATTAAATTGCTTAATAGGAGCTATTAAACTAAAAACCTTTTAAGTGGTCACTCGATTGAAAGAGATAACCAGATTGAAAAACTATGTACATGTATGATTCAGCCTAGATTTAAAGAATGTCCTTGCCAAATTTCGTTAAAATCGGGCCATGCATTTAACAGTTATCGCGTAACAAAGAACCGGACAAGCAGACAGATGAAATACCATATGATCAGTTAAAACAAAACCTCACTGTGCTCTGTAAATGAAATTAAATTATTAATAATATTCATATTGGTGATTTAATATTGTAAGGTCTGGCAAACATTCTATCATAATTCAAAATGTGTATTTATTGCTACCAGAGAGGTACAAAAGTTCTAAGTATATAGATTTTTAAAAATATCAAAATTATCGTGGATAAAAATACCGAAAACATATTCGGATAACATTTTCTGCCTATTCATTCGATACCGACCGATACCCATTATTAGAGATACTTTTATTTCTATAATAATACGGGCTCAATAATTTTCATCCGATAGTATTATTATTATTATTATCACCGCGTCTTACTGCCCGTAAGGGTTATACGCACTTACGCTAATGTGTAATGGTAGGGTGATTGTGAGATGAAATGGAGGACCTACAGTTTAACGTGGAATCCGAACCATGGTGGAGGCCTGGCATTCCCCACATTCACAAGATGTCTTGTCAGAGGTGAAGGAAGGGTTTGGTAATCAGATAAATCTGTGCCGGGACCGAGGATTGAACCCCGGACCCCCAGAACAGAAGTCCGACACCTTACCCCTAGACCACCAGGTCACTCACCCTCTTCAGATAGTAGAAATGAAAAAAAATAACGATACTTTTCCTTCAACACCACATCCCTTCATGTACCAAGAAAACCTCCTTCCACACAACATCAAAGTTCTACCGTTTATATGGCTCAGTTAGGTTCCAGCACAGTATAAACTAGGAGGTCACGTGACCCGATAAAGAGAGACGTGACGGGCCTACCCAATAGACCCACAAATGGTCGGCGACGATGTTCTGCCGGTACAATTGGAGGCCCGAAGGCTCAGTGCCGTGGGAATTACGGGCGAGAGGCCAGTATCAAGAGGCTCAAATTGTCAGTCGTACCGTTAACAACCAGGATTAGACTCGCACGTGGTTAAGATCGTAAGCCTATCGAGGCGTTGCGATTCATGCGGTGCCCATCCACCCCTCTGAACTACTTTGGTTCGAATCCCGATGAAGATGGAACTGTAGTCGTCTCCTGCTCGGGATCTGGGACAAGGCCATAACCAGGTTAAATATATATATAAAATTATAATTAGGGGTGGTGCGGGAAAAAGAGGGGGTTATTAGACGGGTATAATGGGTTGGGGATCCCTTACCTTGATTTTCTTGCTGATGAAAAGTTCAGTTGAAACAGCTTTTATAAAATACAAACACATTTTTCGTTGTCAACATTGATAGCATTTTACTTTATTATTAGAGTTAGTTTAGAGGAAATGATAATATTAATCATTAGTGACAGTTGCAGACCACAGAACTTGACTTATGAATAAATGAAAATTGGGTGACCTGGTGGTCCAGGGGTAAGGTGTCAGACTTCTGTGCTGGCGGCCGGGGTTCAATCCTCGGTCCCGGCACAGATTTATCTGATTACCAAACCCTTCCTTCACCTCTGACAAGACATCTTGTGAATGTGGGGAATGCCAGGCCTCCACCGTGGTTCGGATTCCACGTTAAACTGTAGGTCCTCCATTTCATCTCACAATCACCCTACCATTACACATTAGCGTAAGTGCGTATAACCCGAACGGGTAGTAAGACGCGGTGATAATAATAATAATAATAATAATAATAATAATAATAATAATAATAATAATAAATGAAAATTGATCTATTATCTTTTTATACCATCAGGTATGTAATGCGTTTGTAAATATGGGGTAGTATTCCTTATAAATTCTACCTTCCCCATTCCTAACCCATCAGCGTAATTAAAAGGCGTATAGCTCGGACAGAGAGAGTGTGATACGCGGTGGAGAATAAAACTAATAATAATTTTTAGTGCATGTAAAAGAAAGATACATTTTAGATCTGCAAAAGAGAAGCTAAATATACGAAAAAGAGGGAAAATATTATTAAGTAGAACTTATATAAAATATTTTGCAATTGATCTTTAGTTCACCGTGCATCACTTAAATGACGTAAAAACTTTAACAATTTATTAATTTCAAAATATTTAAGATGAGGTATTAAACAACCTTTATTACTCTAAATGTTCAATGTAGTCAAAGCTGTAAATTAAGGTTTCCATTAATCCGTGATATCCATCAATAATTATAATGTGAAAAACGAAAATAGGCAAGTAAAATAATAATTATCTAGGACAGGTAGTAAGACGTGGAGTACAACCAAAAGCCGAACTTTTATTAACACTAGGGATGTCAAACTCGATTCTTATATACCTCAATACCCTAAATTATTATTGGTTTCGAGATAATAGAGAATGGATATTGATATTAGGATCCTAAATACTTCGATCCTTAGCTCTCAATGAAGGTACTAGAAACTAAGAACGTGGAAAAATTCAGAATGCGTTGCAATCGGTTATCTCACATATTAGTTTATTTGTCGTTTATTATTGGTTCAGTTAACGACATTTTTTGTTAATTTAAAAGGACAGTGTTTTCAACAAATTGTTTACTATACCTTTTTAAAATTATTTATATATGTTTGACTCAGTGAGACCTTTTTAGTAAGTAAAAAAATATTACTAAAGAAATCTCTTAGCTATTTTATTAATTATGTATAATAATATGCTTTTATACTTGGTAAAATATTTTCCTTTGTTAAAACTAAAAATAAATACTAAAAAAATTATTTCTAAATTTTTTCGTTTTTCTTAACTATTCTATAAAGTTGAATAAATAAGTTTTTATGTGAGATTGGATGCTTGTAAATACAATAAAATAGGAAATGTTCAAGAATCGAAATCTAGAATAAAAAATCAAGGTTGAACTTAAGAATCGCAATCGAAAAAACAACTATCTCCAATTATAACCAATAAAAGAACAAAGAAAAATAATTGAAATGGGTAATCTAACTCTCGAGAGACTAACAATGTGATATTTTTATTAATTCAAACCATTATTTATTTTATTTTTAATTGAAGATTTAACGTTAAGCTTCAAAATGCATTGTTATAACATGACAAGAAATGTTTTAAACATTCACATCCATAGTGGTGGCAGATCGGATTAATACGTTAGGTTCGCATAGTACTTATTTATCTTTTTAGGGAGAGTGAGAATATTAAAACTAGTGTAACTTAAAACTTACTTGTCACACCAATAGTACACACCCAATCATGGGCGCGAGGAATTTGGTATAAAAAAAACACTATCAAATAAAAGTTCAATTAGTTCAATTAGTTCAAACCGCAATAAGTTGTAACATTAAGGCAGGAACTACCAGATAAATTCTGTCCACCTGTCTAGACACTCGACCATGGGGAAAATCTGCAAACCTTTTAATCCAACGCAAAAATCAGAGTTGAAAATATACGCACAAATATAAGCGGTGAATAAAACTACTGTCAAGATAATTGAGGCCACAGAACTTTAAAAAAAATCAACTAATTTTTTTATGCTTAGGAAATAATTTAACAAATTTCAAGTAAAATATATATTTTTCCAAGCACCGCGTCTTAATACCTGTTCAGATAATACGCATTTAAATGTACTAATTACACTGATGGGTTATGGATTAAAAAGGTTGAATTTAAAGTAAGTGTACGCAAATTTGAGTGGCGGGAGAATGGAAAGTAATTTAGTAAAAAAACAACTTCACTACACCCGACCAGGATTCAAACCCCAATCTGCCTGTCACAGGAGTATAGTCTAACTTGAGCTACCTGTCATTATAATTTAGTCTAACACGAGAATGACACCTCAGACCATGCGGACACCTAAATAGGTTTCAAGTCCTATACTCTGACTCGCTTTTCTCGTTGGGGGCTCTGCCCCCAAACCCCCGGTCAGTTTTCTTTGCAAGTGGATGCAAACTAATTTAATTCCAGAGCCGTTTTTTGATAAGTCTTACCGTTTAGCCGCAAGAGACCTCCAAAGAAAGGTCAGCACCGATTTTAAAGTTGATCCACCATTTTTAATTTTTTGGGGGAGCTTAAAATTAAAATTTTTAACTTTTTGGAATTTTACCATCGGTTACAGGCTAGAAGCTGTAAAATTGCCAAATTTCAAGTTTATATCTCATCTGTAAGTGGGTCAACATTAATGCCAGTGTATGAGTCAGCCATGTTGCTTTAGAGTAATATAATGTTTTTTTGTGATGGATTTCATACTTGTGGTGGATTTTATGCTATGCTTAAAACCATAGTTAATGAGGGCTTAATTTAAGGGTTAGGAATGAGGAAGGTAGTTCTAGAGGAAGTATACTTGAATGAGCGTAGAGAGAGGATGGGAGAACTAGAGTTATAAATCACATGTTCAACACTACCTTCATTGGGCCTACCCATGATTTAAACCTCACTCTCCACCGGCAATCTAGCATGATGGGATACTGACGCCTCATAATGTGTGGCCACCAGAGTGGGTATCACATTACGAACCATCTCAAAGCAATCCGTAGAGTAATTTCCTTTCCTGACGCGTCAACTGCTGGACATGTATTTGCTCTTAGCCGAGTCAGACACTTGGAAATAATGCGCGATTGAAATGCAAAGTACATTCTCTTCAGAGTTTCAAAACAAAACACCTCCCTTCACTCTTTCTCTCCTTAAAACACACAAAAAAAGAAATCATTAGGGTATTACCGATAGGATGAGCGTAAGAAATTCACCTCAAAACTTTTCGTTCACGCGTTAAATATGAAGTAGAATACGACCAAAAGGAAAATAGACTAAATAACAAACGAGGGTGCAGGAGAAACTGAAAGAAAGATGTATACGGTTAGTTGATAATTTAAAAAATAAATCGCACATTTGTTCTAATTATTTAGTTAAACAAAAGGGCTATCAATGATTGATGTAATCTAAGCTAAGAGGGAGTTTGTTTAATAAAAATGTACCTGCATTAGCGCGGACAAAATGATACACACATTTTTATCACACTATTTGGTTGGGGATGAGGAAGGTGGACCATAGAGCGAATGTGCCATAAGTACACCGGGTCGTGTTTTTAACTTCAACCTCCCCGTTACTGCTAAACAAGACCAGACTAGTCTGACACTTAGTCCATGTGTCCACCGATGTATAATATAATTATTATGGTGATATATGTATTAGAAAAGCAGGGATAGAGATAATTAAATATGCCATTTATATTAGAATAAAATAGCCGAAGCTATTATTCGTGTTTTTTAGTTAGGAATTCTCTATTAGATATCATATTCTGTAAATTGTGTCCTGGTGTCATTTCTCAATTTACAGAATATGATTCCATCTATATGTTAAAAATTAGAGGAAAAATAATAGAGGGAGAGAGATCAAATAGGTGAAATACAAATATATATATATTAATTAAAACCAAAATCATAAATTACAAGAAGAAAACCATATCCAGTGCACCATAAAATATTTGAACACAACCTCCAGTTACCGGGAGCCCATTATATTACGATATTTACGTCTAATAAGGTGTGAACACTGTTTCGGGCCTGCAATATTGTGTACAACAACAAATATATTATTTGGTAAGAATAGTTTTAAAAATATAATTCAGTTATAATATTTTAAGTAGTACTAAAAGGTAATTAATTATTTTTGAAATTATTGTAAAAATAAAATAAATTAGATATACAAATTGTGAAATTTACAATTCTGACTTGAAACCATAAATAAGAACATTTAAGGCATGTTAAAAATACAAACGTCTAAGAAAATATAATTTACACCATTAAATACATTATACGTTAAAAGTAAATGAAATATTAAGATTACAATATTCACCCTTTGTGTTTGTTTTGTATAAAGTCAATGTTGGAAGACGCTATAATTTAATTTGACTCCCACTTCAAATAAACTCCAAATAAGAATAAATTAATTGAAAATATAGTTTATGATTTGTGTAAATTAATATATCTCTCGGATTTATAGTCCCTTATTCCACGTTAGTAACAGCTTTCGCTGCAAAATTATTTTCGACTTGTTTTAATATTCGCTATTTTCATAAATATCAATTCACTAGTCCCGAGGACGATACCTGCGAGCATCGAAATTTCATTGCACTAGGTTAGTCTGCCCTAACTCATTTAAAACTTAGAACGATTAAAATGTCATAAAACAGCGCGTATAACGTTAGTGTATGCAGTCATAAATTTAGTTTGCAGGTTATGTGATGGTATGGACCTCTAATTAATGCGTGAAGGTTAAAAACGAAAGTTTGGATCTCAATATTTTCTGTTAGGGTGCTAACTATTTTTGTTAAAATGCATTTACTATAACATTCGTACATTAATTTAAAAGTTAAATTAATATCACATAATACCCACCTCGGTGGCGTAGTTGGCTAACGCGCTTGTCGTGTTGAAGTTCGACTGCTGAGGACGGGGAGATCGAGGTTCGAATCTCGGTCGGGTGAACTGGGGGTGGTTTTTCCTAAATGGTTTTCCACTCTCCCTTCACGCAAATGCGGGTTCACTTCCTCTAATTCAACCTTCCCAAGTCCTAATCCATTAGAGTAATTAGTACTTAAAGCGTATAACCCGAACGGGTAGTAAGACACGGAGCTAAATATAAATATATATCACATAATATCATAAAGTATAATTAAGCTTGTTCTATAATAGTTAAGATAGGTATAAGCTACCATTAAACAAACAGTACTAGCGATATAAAATAAATTAAAATATAATTAGTTTTAAAATATCGAATCAGATATTTTCTCGAATCTTGAACATAATTAAGAATTTGAGGGCCCCATCCTGAGTTTCTATTTCTTATGATCAAATAATGTATGTTCGAAAGTATATTATTCCCCTCTCCTCTAACCCTCTTCGTTTCTTTCCTAAAATAAATGGCATGTAATGGGGTATGGGCAGCTCAGTTTGCATCAGTTAATTGGTCAATTATTTAGGTGGTGACCCGTGGGAAAGCAAGTCGACCTAGCGAGATTGGATGCACCGCGTCGTTAATTAGCGCACTCTGACGATCTAATTAAGGGAGGACGCTGAGAAACTGCTCGCTCTATTCCCTGAGCCACCGCTCGACCTTATTGAATAGTGACACGCCCCAAGGCCACGCGGCGCAGGACCGGTTAAGATAAAAAATAAAAACACACTCAGGAACTACAGTATACCTTTGTAGGAAAAATAGTTTATAAAATAAAAATCTATTTCCTCGCAGTTAATATTGATAACTTATTACTTTAGTATTATTACAATAGTATTTTTATAATTCGAGATGCCGTGTAGTATGATGTAGGTTGCGACTGTTATACATAATTTTACATAGCACAGATCTGAGACATAATTATAATTAGAATAAAATGATGCGGAGAAATTGTAAATACAAAACAAATTTATGAATGTGAAGAGGTCAATGAAATGTAGATTCAATTATAGATAGGAATTCTAAGCAATGCAAGGCTTAAAAAAATAGAAAAAAACTACACCGCAAGTACAAAAACTAAACAATTATTAGTTTCTTTTTAAATTCTAATAATAAGTATACTTAATTTACTATGAAGGGAAGCAATCTTACCTTGTATTATTCCGCTATGGCTCAGCCTAAAATATAGGGCCATAGTGTAATCTGTTAAGGTAATAGTGCTTTTAAGCTGCATGAAAACAATATTACCTTGACAAATTACACCATGGCCCTATATTTTAAGATAAGCCATAGCGGAATAATACAAGGTAAGCTTGCTATATTTCAGGGTAAGTGAAGGGTACCTACATAATTACTGTGTATAAATTTAAGAAATTATGGTCTAATACATGAATCTCGTATTGTGTATAAATGCTGTTGATGGAGAGGTCGGGATCCGAATAGCGGTTGGGTGCACTAAGGGGTGATTTTATAAATGTGGTTCCACTTTGATGTCTTCTTAGTCTCTCCACGCTAGATAAGGTATATTTTATCACAGTTATCCTGATAATTATAAACCTTAAACTTAAGTCGTTAATAACACTTGTAATAAAAGAAACAAAACATGAGGTTTTGTCCAAACCGGAGATTGAACCAGTCTCCTTTGTAGCTCAAAGTTCAAAAACATGACCGATCTAACTTTAGTGGCTAATGGGTCTAAGACGTCACTGTCGTGTTTGGCCTGCCGAAGACTGGGAGATCGGGGATCGGATCCCGGTTAGATCTCTCAATGGTTCTCCACTCTACTTCCACGCAAATGGGGGTGGATTTCCTCTAAAATGCTTCTTTCTTGATCCCTACCCGATTAGAGTAGTACTCATATATGCGTATTACGTGCATAAGTAATAAGACACGGTGATAAATTAGAAACAAAACACGGAAGAGGTATAAGTAGACAGGATTTTCTGCGCGATGTTTTACAAATGGTCCGGGATACACACATTTTTATCACATTATTTTATTGGGGATGAGGAAGGTGGAATATAGAGCGAATGTTCCCATAAGTACACCGGGCCGTGTTTTTAACTTTAACCTTCGGTACTGCTGAACAAGACCAGACTAGTCTGACACTTAGCCCATGTGCCCACCAGTGTATAATATAATTATTATAGTGATATATATTAGAAGAGCAGTGATAAAGATAATTAAATATGTCATTTATATTAGAATCAAATAGCCCAAGCTATTATTTATGCTTTTTAGTTAGGAATTCTCTATTATATATCATATTCTGTAAATTGTGTCCCAGGGTCATTTCTCAATTTTCAGAATATGATTCCATTCATATGTTAAAAATTATAGGAAAAATAACAGAGGGAGAGAGATCAAATAGGTGAAATACAAATATATATAATTAAATACTCTCCAGTGTTTTGTTTTTGCTAATTAATGGTAAGAGTGAGTTACGTCAAATAATACCTAAAATAACAGTTCTATCGACAATTCCCAGGAATGAATATAAATGTAAAGAAAAGCTCTAATCAAACAGACACTTAAATAAATTTAGATTTTAACTTTTTTTTCTTCTATTTTCATTATTGATTGTAAAATCCTTTAGGGTGTTGATTCATCATCACTTAAAACTAATACCTGAGTATAAGTGTTCTTATAATATTTGGTATTAAAAGCAAAACAACTCTAGGAACAAATAATAGGATATCAAAAAATCTATTTGATAGACGTAGGTATACACTGCCATTGATGAAAAGAAGTCGACCTCGGTGGTCTTAGGGTAAAGTTCTCGCCTCAGGTCCTGATGTTCGTGGGTTCCCGGCAGGGTTCGAAGGATCTTTCTGGCGCGATAAAAATCCATAACACAAACCCCTTCGAAAGGGAAGTAAAGCCGTCGGTCCCATTTTGATTGTGGCATGTAAAGGAACAGTGGAAGATACGTGAAAATACTTTTCCCGGTAAAAATGGTAGCCCTTCCACTCTCATTGGTAGACATTATCGTGTACTGATATAATTAATCGGTTTGGAAAGTGCACGTTAAGCACCTCAAATGCATTAAATTCATTTTGAATAGGTATTTATTCCTACCAAGAATCGGCTATTGAACAATATAGCTTGTAACCAAAACAACTTCTCGAAAAAATAAAACTAAGAGTGAAGTTATATGCTCTACCGTTGTTCAATTCCAAATGTTATTTTCTCTAACTTCAAAATAAGTTCTTGGATAAAAGCCAGTACCTATGAGTGTACTACCACTTGCTCTGTAGGACAACAGGACAACCCTTCAAAAACATAGTACATATGGTCACCCAGGTAAAATCGACACTGCTAGTTTAATTAAGTCCACAATATGTTAAAATCCGATTTTCGTGTACAAGTATAATTTCAATTTAAATAGATAGCAGTGCACTAAATCAAGCTATGGGTGTTATTTTTCATATAATATAGGGGCGATGAAAATGATTAGAGATCAATGATGAAACTGGAATCCAGTAATTTTTGGTATTTTAGTTCTATTGTTCTGATAATTAGCGTATTGTCCTTATTAAGTCCAAAATCAGACCTTAGTTATCATTCGGTGAACTGGAACAAAGCCAATTTCACAGCGAAACATTTGTATCCCTGACAAAACTCTACACCGAGTCGCTTATTGTATTCACTCTAATATATGTTGGAAAATTATGTTTATGCATAAATAAATAAATAAAACTTCAACCAATTCTGAAGGGTAACCTGGTGGTATAGGGGTAAGGTGTCAGACTTCTGTGCTGGGGGTCCGGGGTTCATTCCTCGGTCACATCACAGATTTATCTGATTGCCAAACCCTTCCTTCACCTCTGACAAGACGTATATTAATCACAACTTGTGAATGTGTGAAATGCCAGGCCTCCACCGTGGTTCGGATTCCACGTTAAACTGTAGGTCCTCCAAGAACGGGTGCTAATACTAATAATAACAAATTACAGTCTTACTCTACTAGCATTGTGAATTATACACGGAAGTATGGTTTCACTTACCTACTCTATGGCATTAATAACTCGAAAGTTTATTACCACACTTACAAAGTACACCACCTATCCCTATCGTGAGTTAGTTCTATCCAGTCCACCTCATTACACCCTTTTGTCTTTCAGGTCCATTCTAATGTTATCCAACCATATGCGTCTTGGTCTTTCCAATGCCTCTTCCCATTGGGTTTACCAGTCAGTACCCTGAACAAGGTTCTAGATTCTCCCATTCACTATGCATGTCCTGCCCACTGTAATCTACGAGATTTGATTATCTTAAAAATGTTTTATTATGAATACAGGGTATGCAACTCATCATTATGTAATTACTTAATTCTCCCGTATCCTCATGCTTTTGGGGGCAAAATACCATCTTAGACACCTTGTTTTATAAAAGCTTTAATTCTTTTTCGTCATTTAAGGTAAGAGAGCCCGTTTCACAACCTTTGAGAACAACCGGTAAAATTGTTTTGTTTATTAAACAGGCGAGATGTTAACAGCTTACCAACCTTTATTATATTCTTATTTTACACTCTAAGAATTTGTTAGTTAAAATTGTCCTTAAATATTTAAATTATTTAACCAAGTCCTATGGAAAAGCAAGTCTAGTCTGTTTCATCTTCAACCCAATAGCGTAATCAAAGTGCGTACAGCCCGAATCAGTTGCGAAACGCGTAGAAAAAACAAACAAAAAACAACCATTTAGATCTCGGTCGTGTTCGGGAACGTTGAGCTACTAAGTAGACTGGTTGAGTCTCCTGTTTGGTTGAAACAAAAAGTACAAGTGATTCAGAGATCATACTCCCATGTGTTTTTAACTACAAGGGTCATTAACGATTAAGTCTAAGGTGTATAACTATTAAGATAACGCTGAGAAAATGTACCCACACTAACATGGAGAGATATGAGAATACTAAAGTGTAACCACATTTTTAAAATCACCTCTTTGTGCATTAAAACAGTATTCGAACCATGACTTCTCCTACAACAGTAATTAAATGGTATGTGAAATTAATGCCTTAGACCACTATGTCACTGTCACGAGTTTTTCCTAAACGTTGGGTCACTTGCGTTTATACACCTGTAAACATCATCATATTGAATAAGTGAACTAACACCTAATTTTTTACAAATTATTTTATAAGAAGAAACTTATCTAACAACTAGAAAAGTTACTATATTTACTTTCCCGATGGTCATACGTAGAGTAATGTTATCTGCATTTATCAGAATTGATAGATATGATCAATACCTATAAAACATAAATTGTATAGTAAAATGATCTCAAAATAAACTACAAACGATGTTTTTATTTTATAAATTGCTCTTCTGATGAAAATTGGACAGTACAATAGAACCTCAACTAACAGAGGTATTTTAACTGATCCACACGCTAGTATCAAGGTCACACAACAGCTGTGGTGGCGTACAACCAACGTAGAGTGAGCAATTTTCTGTTGTAGTACATTATATATTAAACCTATCAACTTTCATCCTATTGCAGCTAAATAGCTAGAAGTAGTAATAGTTCAGCACTATATTATATTCATAAAAAAGTTTCTCAATAAAGTATCTACTAACAGTGTTTCTCAGTATCCGAAACTATTGCGGATCTGGATTATATATATAAGAGATGATCTGGTCATGTATTGACGATGGAAAAGGAGAGAACAACAATGAAAACGAATGAGTTGAGGTATGTGGGCAAAATACCGCAAGGGAGACCAAGAAAGAGATGGGAGGAGAAAACTGTGGTTTTCATACCCTCTCTTTATGCCAATGTGGGTTCACTTGCCCTGATCTACCCTGAACATATCTACCCTCAACGTTGTTAGTAACCTTGGTATTAAATGGTGGACTTATTATTATTATTATTATCACCGCGTCTTACTACCCGTTCGGGTTATACGCACTTACGCTAATGTGTAATGGTAGGGAACCACGGTGGAGGCCTGGCATTCCCCACATTCACAAGATGTCTTGTCAGAGGTGAAGGAAGGGTTTGGTAATCAGATAAAGGTGGACTAATACTGAACAAAAATTGTAAATAAAATGTTGCCAATATTCTTTTATACTAATAAAATGAAGAGTTTGTTTATTTGTCATGTGCATTGCGTGATACATAACGAACGCAGAAGTATGCGATTTAAAAAATTAGCAGCCCTTGTGCATTACCATGTGCCCCTTGAAGCGAGATATTTAAAATTCTGATTAGATTATTTTTAATAAATTAAAAATGAGGTCGGAAGCAAAGAAATATTAATCAAATGGTTTTTTATATCTGTCATGGGAATTGTGCGATAGTTACCTTTCATATACAATTATTATTAAACTAAAAGCCTTTCTCCCGTACTTCAAATCGTACGATATAATTCTAGCAACTATTTTGATATGAGCTAGAATTAATTAAACTAGGCCCTACCTACAACGCATTCGAATGTTTGCGAGTAAAGACAACCAAGCCATTAGTGGTCAACAAACACTTTTGATTGCGTCCTGACCCAAGTAATTAAATGGAGAGGCGTCAGCAATTATCTAAACATTGATCTGTGTTATTGTGACGCAGCTGTGTACAAACACCGACACAAAGTGCTTATGTGCTCGTACGAGGTGCACACACGATTTAACTACCATCTGGATACTGAAAGGAATACATTTTTAAATAAATAATTTTATTTTTATGATGGATAATATATATACAAGATATTATAATTTTTAATACTGTTTTAGCCCCATCTAAATATTATATCGTTTAAAATTGAAAAAATGACATCTGGAACCTTTGACTTAGTAAGTCAATACTCTCACCATCGTGTTATCTAGGAGTTGTTCTAGGTGGAAGATCAGGTGAACATACCAGAGTGACAAATGAAGAAATTCTAAGAAGAGTGGGTGATGAGAGAACCATTTCGGATGTGATTCTTCGGTACAAAGCAAACTGGATCGGACACATCATTAGGAAAAACTGTCTTCTGCATGACGACAAAGAAGGAAAGTTTGAGTGAGAGAGGAGTTTAGAAAGAAGAATGAGTCTAATACTGGATGACTTTAAGGAAATAAGAATATTCTTGGAGCTGAAGGAGGAGGCAGAGAACAGGGTGCATTGGCGGTTTAAGTTCACTGACAAAAGGAAAAGACCTGTCGTGAGGCAGAACACCTAGTTATATTAAAGTTAATTTGTGGTAATTGCAGCCTTTCACTCTCCTTGTCTACTTATAGACTGGTAGGAAACTCCAAGGGGACTTAAAAATAGCTATAATAATAATAATAATAAAAAAGCCAAAAAATATATTGGAAACTATAAGCCTTATATAACTAACCAAGGGGACTTAAAAATAGCTATAATAATAATAAAAAAGCCAAAAAATATATTGGAAACTATAAGCCTTAAATAACTATAAATATTGTGCAATTTAAAATATATAGACAGCCACCTCATTGTTTGTCATTTCCTCCACAGAGGACTGACAACTAATAAATTATCCAGAAAGCATAGTGACAGATGGTAAAAACAAACTTTGATAGAAAGGGCGTTTTCAAAAATTTGAGCATATTTTTTTGGGCCAAAATTTACAACATTTTACTTCATACTTAGGTTTATTTTATAGGTGTATTGATAATTTATATCAAAAAGGACAGCTGCAAATAACATGTCTTGACATCTAAATACGTGAAAGCGGATCTATTACATTTTTTGAATGCTAGATAGTGAAAATTAAAATTGAACTGGAGCTCGGGTCAATCCACTTTTAAACATCGTGATGTTAGGATGTGTCACTGCGCGGCTCTTGAACTTTACGTTAATTTTTTTTTTAAGTCCTAACAAAATCTTACTATGTATCACTCTACAAGTCCTACATGTTACGATATATATTCAGTGGTTGGTTTCTAAAATTTTAGATACCGGAACGGACTACCAGGGGGTCTGCCCCCCCCCCTCCCAGATTTTTTAAAAATAGAAGCTTTAAAAGACGTGTTTTAAGCCATTTTCTTCTAAAAACAGAAACAAATGTTTTAAAATTCATCATAATGTGATTGTGTTTGAATGAATTTCGTGTTTGCCTTAATAGAGGTACCAGAACGCCGTTGTACCGCGTTCCGGCAGAAGTTAAGCACTATATATATAAACACACACACAAAAGTAGCATTCAATTGTTCTAAACAAATTGTTATTTATATGAATAAAATAAGAGTTTGTAATGTATTGCACAATTTATATAATTACTAATTATTATTTGATATCTTCTCTGCGCTTCCATTTAATCTTGATTTTTTTCGTTCCAATCCTTCACCTTGTTTCCGTACTATCCGATATTTATATTATCCGAACACCTGTTGTGCCAAGGACGCTACTGTGTGTGTGTGTGTGTGTGTGTGTGTGTGTGTGGTGTATATATATATATATATATGAGAAATTAGAAATAAACAAATAGAACATCGCAAGAATTAACTGTGTTTGGCACGTCCAATATGCTTGCTTATACTTTAAAGTATATTTGTCACGTCAGGGAGTGTAGAGTATTTAGTGCCGCCAATCATTCTAGGGATATGTGTTCGATTATTGTATGGGGCAGCAGTAATCAAGTTAGCGCTAGAGAGATGTCGGTGATTAATCCAGTTTATAATCCATCTTGTCCCTCGTTAGGCATCTCCCTTACCTGCCGGTATAGCCTGTTATCGGAACGATCACGTTGCTGTGAGGTGGATGTTGAGAGGATGGTTGGATGGGTAGTAGGGGAGGAAGTTTGTTCGCGACACTTCTCGCGGTGAAAGATTGGACGATCTTTTCCAAGAGATTGAAACAAGCATAGAGCTGACGAGAGAAATTGACTTACGTTTCTAAACTTTTTATTTTATTTTTAAAATATTATATTTATATTTTAAATTAACGTGAAATAAAATTTCAAAATTATGTTATTTTTTAAACTCTTGTCCTCTTTATAAAATTATAATGTTTATGCTCGTACTGTGTGTATTGAACCAAAACCAGTAATATTTCGGATCCAGCGAATCAGTTTTGTCCTCGTTATAAACCAAGAGGTGATGTTCAAAAGGAGAGGAATTGCGGAGGTGGGGAAGGTATCCATGACAAAAATTTAAGATTTAACAATGTAAACTAGTTTTCAATACAAGACTACCTGCTTTGGTGTCCACATGGTTAAAAGAAGCTACTACTCTCGCAATAGAGTAGGCTGCTGATACCTGGGAGATCAGGGTTCGAATCCCAGTTGGGTGTAATTAAGGTAGTTATTCTATAATGGGTTTTCACTTTCCCTCGCCGCGAATGCAAGTACACTTCTTTTAAATTCAACCTTTCAATCTTAACTCATTAGAGTAATTAGTACATAAGCGTGTGGCCTAAGCAGGTAATATAACGTGGCGCTTAAGAAATACCTTGATGTTATGAAGAATCTTGACGTGTCATAAAGCCACGAACTCAAAAAGGTGGATTTTATATAAGTATGTCTATCCCCTTCCTTGTTTGTTTACAAGGGAGTGTAGCCACATTTGCATGGAATGCGAGTGTAAAACTACCAATAGAAAACTACCCTCAGTACACCTGACCAGGATTCGAATCCCGATCTCATTCTCATAGACAGTTTAGTCTATTACGAGAATGACGCCTTAAGCCATGAGACCACCGAAGTAGATAGTATTGATATTCATCTTTCAGGTACACACATCGGTGGCCACGCAAGTTAAGGCATCAACCTCGCAATGTTGATGAGGGTGAGGTTGGGGTTCAAATCATAGCTTGGATTATTGAGAGTGGCTTTTACTAAAAAATTTCACTCTTTCTTCTCTAAGTAAATGTGTTTATGTCCTTAAAATATAGTGTAAATATGTGGATAGTACGAATGGGTTGTAAGATGCGATTCACAAAAAAAAGTAGGTTGTTTCGATTTAGTAAAAACCGTTCTATATTTATTTGTAGCTTAACTATCTGACGTCACGTAAGAAGTTATTTAAAAAAGACTTCACTTATCATACTTAAAACCTATTTGAATGTTGGGTGAATATATAATGGTTTTTATAATAGCTTCCAAAATGTTAGAAAAAGCCAAAACTATCGTGAACCAACCATACTATTTCGTTAAGTCGGTTAGACAAATTTGTATTCAAAAATCCCAAGAATTAAAAATACACCAGCTGAAGAGTAATCTTAGCTCAATTAATATGAAAACTAAGTGATTTAGTCAAACTCGGTACGCCTCAAGTGCAGTCCGATACTAAATACAAGATAGGGCAGAAAGAGTTGACACATTTAATAACATTATCTTTCAACTACTAAATGCTTCAAATTAATCTTAAAATAACAACAAAAGATTGGCAATTTTTTAAATACTCTTGAATTATTCATTCTTTAAATAACGTGCTTACATTATATAAAACACAATTATTCTATACGCTTCTAGAATCTTGACATGACTTTGCATTATGTCTCTTGTTGAATCGCTTTAAAGTTCCACCACATAAGAAAAAGTCTGTAGTTTTAAATCTGGTGAACGTGGTGGCCAGGTGATGCCCCCAAGTCATGAAACAAGGTGCCCAGGAAACATTTTGAAAGCCACCTTCATTGATGTTCAGGCTGTGTGGGCCACTGCCCCATATTTATGGAACCTCATTTTGCCGGCATCCATGCCCTTACGTTACAGTTCAGGGCTCATAAAGGTCAAGTATCAATAGAGGTGCTTCACTATTTGTGGATATCGCCTGACCACCACGTTCACCAGACTTGATAGCTCCAGACTTCTTCTTGTGTGGAGGAAGTTGAAGCAATTCAACAAGAGACATTGCGCAAAAACATGTCAAGATTCAAGAAGTGCATCAACAAGGTAATACATATTATAATGGCCATCTTAAGGACATAATTAAAAAAACACACAAGAGAATGTAGAAAATTGTCACTGTTTTGTTATGTTATGTTTAAATTGAATCACTTAGTAGTTAAAATAGTAAAAATGTAGTGTTATTAAATGAATAAACACTTTCTGCCACACACTGAATAATATGACACCTAAATTCGAATGTAACGGTCCAATTTCGCATGTAAAAACTAGTTTGGTATCATACTCCAAATAGCTTCTATAGGAGTCCAATTTTCCAAAAATTTTCGGGGGGAAGACATCTTCAAATAGCTTATATAGTAGGTATATAGTTTTATAAAAGTTTTCCAAGCGAAGAACTTTATAAATAACTTATAGAGACATTACCATTTCAAATAATTTCTGGAATAAGACCACTCTAAATATTGTCTAGGTGCATACAATTTTAAAACCTTTACCGAGAGAGGGTCTACAGATCCCCCTCTAGTTTTGAGATTAAAGCAAGTTTTCATACTGTCCCACACCCCCGATTCGCCACTGGTATTGGGCCTGTTCTGAGCAACTAGCAGTGCTACATTCTGGTCTAGGAAGATGTCATGTATTTATTATATATTATATAGCACCACACTTGTGGCGTTCTAATTCCGACTGTGGAATTGGCCCATTCCATTCTGGTTTAGGTAGGTGTCATCTTGTATTATACTACTATAAAGCCACATGACTGACTCATTCACTGACATTAATGTTTACCCACCTCCAGATGAGCTAGAAACTTGAAATTTGGCAAACTTATAGCTTCTAGCCTGTAACCGACGGGAAAATTCCAAAAAGCTACCAAATTTAATTTCTAAATACCACAAAAATTCAAAATGGTGGATCAACTTTAAAGTCGGTGTGGATCTTTCTTTGGAGGTCTCTTGTGGCTAAACGGTAAGACCTATCAAAAACGGCTCTGGAAATACATTAGTTTACACCCACTTGCAAAGAAAACTGACCAGGGGTTTGGGGGCAGAGCCCTCAACGAGCAAAGCGAGTTTAGTATACAACACCACACTTAAGATGTACTATGTATGACTATGAAACTGGTCCTAAATGTGGATGTTTATATGTATATATGGTTAGCTAAGCGTTAACAAATACGTTAACTCAAGAGAAAAAAAGTTGAACTGAATATTTAATGATAACCTACAAAAACTACAATGTGATCTAAACTCATTTTAGGCCAAATTATTCTTAATACAAAATGTTTTGTCTTTTAACATCTAAAACTATTTTAGGCAGTGGTGTGCCGTGGGGCGTTGCTAGGATAATCAGTGTTAGCTTAAACTATACTTGTGAGTTGTTCTCAACACTCAGTAGAACATTCATTGACAAGGTAACAACAAATATTTATTCCGTATCGAAAAAACTTTTTTTTGACCAAAATAAATAAAATATTGCTTTAATACAAACATAGGATTTGATTTTCTTCACATGGTGATATTAACAGTTCTTAATTATCTGTCATGGACACAGCGGCATGAGATTAGAAACATTTTAAATGAAGAGAAAAGTTGTAATTAAATTACAAGACATTCAAGAACTGTTGAGATCATCATGTGAAGAAAATTAAACTATGTTTCTATTGGACCAATATTTTATTTATTTTGGGCAAAAAATGTCTTGCTATAAAAACTGCAAAAACAATGACAGTATCTCGCGTTCCATACATATCCACCTCAACGTGTACTTTCTCAAGACATTTATTATATCAACACATGACTTACACACTACCTTAACCTTAAAACAGACAAGACACACAATCCCCAAGTCATCATGAAAAAGGAAGCCACAATTTCATTAATTATAAATTTTTCAGCCATACCTGGAATCAAAGCTGAGATCTTTAGCTCAATCGGCAGACTCACCGACTATGGTAAGGTGTCGACAATTTTGGTTGTTGTTATTGTTTAAAGTCTTATTTTTATTGGTACATCCCTTTCATCACATTCTAGTCCGTGCATTCTATCCAAGAGCTATTAGCGAACAGAACGCACGTTCTGGGTATGTCCAATGACTATCAGGCCCGTGTCACGGAGTGCCGTCACGTGGCACACGTATCAAGGTCACATGACACGTGGCGCAGACCGAAGATAGGACCTGTCACGTGCTGTCCACACGCCCCTTCCCCTCCCCCCTCACATAGGCCTACCAACCCACAGGACAAGTGGTGAGAGATCTGGTGCAGTCAATACCAGCTGAGGATTTTTGTCATGGGTTGACGAGATGTTTAGTCACACTCCCACACTAATAAGTTAAATACATATTATGCCATACAAACTAAAAAATAAAAACACTGGTGAGCACATTGTTTAAATGTAAAGCTCATCTAGTCTGGTATTTTTTTTAGTGACGGGAAGATCAGGGTTCGATATTCCGGCTGGGTGTATTAAAGGTGGTTTAGCCTTAATGGCGTACAGCTCTACCTCCATGCGAGTGCATTATATATCACTTCTACCTTACCGTGTCCAGCACATTACCGTAATAATATTATAGTAAATACAAATAACACGAACAGGTACTAATATGGGTTGTGGAACCAAATATCTGGAACACGCACACACAGTCCTTCAGACGTATATTCTTCATTGCGAAAGAGAAAGTCCAAACTAAAAATCAATTTAAAAAAAAAATGGCCATGCCAGGAATCTTCCCGGAGACTCTTTCTTAACTTTGTGTATTTAGAGGTTTTATAAAAATATAAATATCAATTTATCAACTATAGCTATCTTTTATCCTACTTCAGAGAAACAGAACTCATAATATAAATACAATTTATTCACATTTTGTATTTTTTTAGATAAAACATTTGAAAAAATAAATTTATTTTAATTAAACTTGTTACATTCATAAATATAGCCATGAAGATATTCCTAATGCACTTATTTTTGACCATATTTCTGACGTCGTATAACTTCAAATTTAAAAGAACAAATATTTGTGTGTGCCTACTAACTTAGTGAGTCCAAAATTTAAATCTCGCATTGAGGCTACATTAAATAATGTTGTTTAATTGATTACAAAAATTTGTTAAAAATTATGAATAGAAATAAAAAATTATTATTATTCCAGTTTTACTTATTTAAACAATGTTACAGGACCTATGTATTGGATTAAACATACACGCTATTATCGTTGTTAAATACGGTTACAGCCACATCTAAGTATCATATTCTTTTAAGCTCAGTGGTAAAAAAAGAGCATTGGCGTACTAAATCAAAGTTTTCGAGTTAAATTCCCGTGTTTAGTGTTATTTTTAAATTTAAAAAACTGTTATTTATATATATATATATATATATATTCAATCAATGCGGTCCATAATTCTCACGTTTTCGATTCTATGATTAAAATAAAATTTAAAGGTAATTTAGATCAAGTTTGATAAAGATAATAAAGATTTACTTAAAACTGTGAAATAATTTGGAAAAATTCTTTTAAAAAAAATTTCAATATGAAAAATATGTCCAAAATTAGAGATCATAACATTTTTAAGAAGCATAGATTTTTTTTACCCAACTTTGTAATAACTACAACATAATGTCTTTGAATGTCGTCAGTGTGCACTTGTTTAGTTCATGTGATTGACAAGGATGTGGAAAGCCCATCACAATTTACTAGAACCAATGACCGTGTAGAAGTGTTGGACCAGCATTGACCGCCGTTGATGGAGAGGTCAGGACTAGATTCTAGACGGGTGCATCATTGCTGGTACTCCAGAAATGGTTGATCACTTTAGATTTCCTATTTTCTCTCCAAGAAAATGAGGGTGTACTTCTCTGATAATATACCTTGAGTATGTCTAAAATTAATCCGTCCGTATATTGGGGATACCCGTGTCGCTCTCGCAGGAGACTGAATTGCCGGTGACGGGAAGATTGGGATTTGAAACCCAGTCAGGCGTATTGAGGGTGGTTTGTTTTATACGTTGTTTCCCTCTCTACTTCACAAAAATACTCTTACATTTAAGGTGACCTGGCGGTCTAGGGGTAAGATGTTGGACTTATATGCTGGGGGTCCGGGGTTCAATTCCTCGGTCCCGGCACAGATTTATCTGATTGCCAAACTCTTCCTTCACCTCTGACAAGACGTGTAATAATCACAACTTGTTAATGTGTGGAGTCTCAGACCTCCACCGTGGTTCGGATTCCACGTTAAACTGTAGGTCCTACATATTATCTCACAATCAACCTACTATTACATATTAGCGTGTGTATAACCCGAACGGGTAGTAATACGCGGTGATAATAGTAATAATAATAGTAATAATAATAAATAATACTCTTACATTTAGTATATAATCTTCCTTCCTCCATACTAGTCTAATAGTGAAAAAAATACGGATAGCCAGAACGAGTAGTAAGATGCAATGCACAAAAAAAAGTTGGGATAAATTCGTTAAAAAAAATCCCAGTAAAACTATCAGGCCTACTTGGGACCACACAATACACTTGGATATATTTATAACACACACCTAAAAAGGCACTCAAGAGTACAACTACAAACATCCAACATTCAACCCACAAACCTACTTAAAAAAAATCACCAAATAATATAATGCAAAGTCACAAAGAAACAAACAGGTCGAACCAACCAAAATAATCTCATTATAATAAGAAAGCTCCTTTCAAAGAGGCAAGATAAATGGAGAGAAAGTATTGACTTTAATCACACGAAAATGTTTAAAAAGAAAATACTTTTAGTACAACTTATAATAGGATTGTTAAGTTAAGTTACGTCGCACGAAGTCCACATTGTGAACTACAAACAAATACTGACAATACAAGGATTGTGTAAGACTATGGCCAAATAAAATAGTGTGAAAATCAAGTTACTCTGCTAAAACACGCCTGAAGTCTTGGCGCGTTTCAGAAGATGAGCTTCATTTTAACATTCAATTTGTTTACGACTTACTGAAATAATTTAAGATGGATTTTTAAAATTCAACAACCTACATAAATGGAAAAAAAAAAAGTTTATAAAATTATGCTGAAAATACCAAGTATATGATCACACAGAGAACATAAATTGAGGACGATAATTTAAAGATGACTGCGAACAAAATACCATTTGGCAGGGTTAATGAGTTTAAATATTTAATAACAATTTTAACCAGCAATAATGATATCAGATTAGAAATTAGGAAAATAATACAGTCTACATGCTATTACTCGGTCAGTAAATTATCGACATCTCGCCTGCTTTCAAGGAATGTAAAACTTAGAATATACAAACATTTCATTTTACTTATTCTTCTCTATGGGTGCGAGACGTGGCCCCTCACCTTACACGATGAAAACAAATTTAGGTTGTTCGAAAACAAGGTGCTTAGGAAGATATTTGCTACAAAAATGAATGAGGCTACTGAGGAGTGGAGGAGGTTACATAATGATTAGTTACATACCCTGTACTCATCATGAGACATTGTTCAGATAATCAAGTCTTGTAGATTACGGTGGGAAGAACATGCCGTGCGAATGGGAGATTCTAGAACCTTGTTCAAGGTATCTACTGGCAAACCCAATGGACAGAGATCATTGGGAAGACCTAGACGCAGCTGAGAGGATAATGTTAGAATGGACCTGTAAGAGATAGGGTATAATGAGGTGGACTGGATAAAACTAGTTAAAGATAGGGGTAGTTGGCGTAATTTTTTAAGTGTGGTAATCAGTGGCGGGTCGTAGCTAAAATTAGGGGGGATGCTTCTCGAGAAAATTTTTAGCCTTTGTTTTAAAATTTTGTAAGAGGGAAAAAAACATGTATAAAAAGAAAATTTATTCAGAAAATTGATAAAACCTTACAAAAAAGCCATTTTTTTAATTACTTTAACTTAAATTGTTATAGTTCAAGCTTGATCTATTCATTTAAAAATGAAATCCATTTTTCTTGTTTTAATTTGCGCAAAAAGTTCAATAACTTTCTCCTTGATCTCTAGATGACCGAGGATTGAACCCCGGACCCCAGCACAGAGGTCTGACACCTTACCCCTAGACCATCAGGTCACCTTCGGTTAAATAAAAGAACCCCCAAAAAAATTGAATCAAATAGAATAGCTGGAAGCAGAATAATAATTTAATTCTACACTCTTCTACACTTTATGACATTCAAAAATATGGTACACGGTTTTTAAGCACAACACACGCTGAGTAAATAAAAAAAACGTCTTTCCACTATCACGCTAGAGCCGGCACTGCGAGAGCAACAGTGCTCTCTTTACCTGGCAGTCCCGACTTCTTCCTCACCCCGCTCCTATGTGCGCATGCGCACAACAGTCAAACACCACGTTGCTGGCACTGTAAAGCGCATAGTTCCATACAAAGATTTTTGTATCTTTTTCATAAACTGGGGGATGGCTACTGAAGTACTGACATTAAGCTTAAGGAATATATATTGTACTACAAAAATAAATATAAAAAAAGGACTCATTATATTAAATGTTATCGATAATATCAAGTAGAAATAGGGGGTGCTGCCGTTCCGCAGTGCCTATACACGAGCCACCACTGGTGGTAATGATCTTCCGAGTTCCTAATGCCAAAGAGTAAGTAAGTAAGTAAGGTATGAGAGGCCATTCTCAATATTTCATTTTAATTGAACCCTTTTGCTTGTCGAGTATTTCACATTTTTTTTATCTCCGTGTTTTACTACCTGGTTCAGACTATACGCATATATGAACATGAAGTTGGGATGAGGAAAGAAGAATTTTAGAGGTAATCTACCTAAATTCGCATTGAAGGAAAGTGAGAAACCATTTAGGAAAAATCACTCTTAGTACTTAGCTCTAATCCCCTTCCATCCCTCCGTCACTATATTGAACTGGAACAATCCATCTGAAATTAAGTGAACAACCAGCAATTAAATGGTCTGATTAAATCGGTCTCAGTGACCTGTGACTCATTCTATCCACTGTTCAATTATCTTCAATTGGAGCTTGGTGGTCCCGAGAGGTGTGTGGCGGGGAGATGGGAGGAAGGAGGTCGCACATGATAGTAAATACGGCCTAATACCTACCAGCTTTGGTGGTCGCATGGTCTAACGCGTCCCTTTCATGGAGACGTGAAGATTGGGCTTCGAATCCCGGTGGGGTGTAATGAGGGTGATTTTTTCCGAATAGTTTCTCCCTCTCCCTCTACACAGATGCAGGCAAATTTTCTAAAATATATATCTTCCTAGTCAATTATCCATCAGCGTAATTAATATACGCTTATAGCCTGAACAAGTACGTGGAGAATTTATATATATATTCCAAAGGTTTCACGATCGAGCTCTAAGCCCATATAAACACACCCACTTGGGAAAGGGGCCCAAATTCCCCGATAAAGGCGCCAACACACACAGCGGTTCTGACCTCACCCGGTCCGTATTTACGACGGACATGTTGGAAAGGCTCATGAAATATTCCAGCCTGCAAACCACACAACACTGTCAGGCGGCAACCCCTACCGCCCAGAAAATAAACGGATTTTTTGGTGATCTTTGAATAATTATTTATCTAATATAACATTAAAGCGCGTGATAAAATAAAATAGCGAGTGTGTTTCTCAGTGATCTATATAAATTATTTGAAAATTTAAGTCTATCAAGACTTAAATAAATCTTTTAACCCCAAGATTGTGTTGTGTTGTGTTGCCCTCTAGGCCAAACCTCGAGTTTTAAAATTTTTATATTTCAAAAAAATCTGAGAAGTGTTATAAAAATTACTTTCGAGTCTTTATCTAGTGTTTATTAAATTAATACCAGACTAAGACTTCAAGTAAAAGTTATTGTATTTTTTATTAGAAACTTTGTTACAACTGTTTAAGAGGAGTGAATCTAAAATAGATTTTTGTTGGTTAGGATAGCTTTTGATTTGTCATTGTTATTTATTTTATAGGCCTAAACATATTTTCTAGAATATTGATTGATATATTGTTAAAACTGTTTAAGAGGAGTGAATATGAAATAGATTTTTATTAATTAGGATAGCTTTTGATTTGTCATTGTTATTTATTTTATAGGCCTAAACATATTTTCTAGGATATTGATTGATATATTGTTAAAACTGTTTAAGAGGAGTGAATATGAAATAGATTTTTATTAATTAGGATAGCTTTTGATTTGTCATTGTTATTTATTTTATAGGCCTAAACATATTTTCTAGGATATTGATTGATATATTGTTAAAACTGTTTAAGAGGAGTGAATATGAAATAGATTTTTATTAATTAGGATAGCTTTTGATTTGTCATTGTTATTTATTTTATAGGCCTAAACATATTTTCTAGGATATTGATTGATATATTGTTAAAACTGTTTAAGAGGAGTGAATATGAAATAGATTTTTATTAATTAGGATAGCTTTTGATTTGTCATTGTTATTTATTTTATAGGCCTAAACATATTTTCTAGGATATTGATTGATATATTGTTAAAACTGTTTAAGAGGAGTGAATATGAAATAGATTTTTATTAATTAGGATAGCTTTTGATTTGTCATTGTTATTTATTTTATAGGCCTAAACATATTTTCTAGGATATTGATTGATATTTATATATTGTTAAAACTGTTTAAGAGGAGTGAATATGAAATAGATTTTTGTTAATTAGGATAGCTTTTGATTTGTCATTGACATTTATTTTATAGGCCTAAACATATTTTCTAGGATATTGATTTTTGTTTGTTAAATTATTTAAAGTCATTATAAATAGGCCTACATATTAAAACAATATAATATAACAGATTGTAAAGGAGAGCACAAGCCTGAGGTTGTGTAAGACTTTGGTTAAGTTATTAATCTGTCGCTTTCGCAAGACAATTCAACATTTACTTGTAAGAGGCGGTCGACGAATGATGGAAAAAGATTTATAGTTTTGCATGCTGGTTCAAGAAAGGGCTTTGTGGAAGGTGCTGAATTATTGTTTGCATCAAAGAAGACCACAGGAGATTATCACGGGGAAATGAACGGGGAAAATTTCGAAACCTGGATGAAAAACCAGCTACTGATTAGCCTCGAGGAACCTTCCATTATTGTTCTTAACAATGCTCCATATCATTCTGTACAGGTTAGTGAAAACCTCATACAAGCTTACACAACGCACACACATTAAAGGCATTTTCACTCCAAAAAGTGTTTAAACACTTTCACAACTGTAATTTCCACATTTTAAAAATCAATCTTATTATCTAAGCTAATTTGTAAAATAGATTTATACACTAAAGTCTTTAAGTATCTCTATATCAAGGATGTCTAGTCACAACACCAAAACTTTCTTTTTGTCCTTAATTGGTTTTATCCAAGTTTTGTAAATAAAATTTTAATATTATATGTGAATTTTAGACTTGTCAAGCCATGTTTTAATTCAGTTGATGTTAATCACTTTATTGTAGAATTTTTTTTTATATTTTGTAGCTCATTAAAAGCAAAGCAAAATAAAATAATTTTTTTTAAATATTAAAAGTCAAATAATCCATATAACTATTTAGGAGTTTTCTATCTAAGTTTTAACTTTATTACCACTCCTTACTTTAAACTACTTTAGAATGTTTTCTGATTATTATTATTATTATTATTATTATTATTATTATTATTATTATCATCGCACCGTCTTTATACCCATTTGGGTTATACGCACTTACACTAATGTGTAACGGTAGGATAATTGTGAAATGAAATGGAGGACCTACAGTTTAACATGGGATCCGAACCACGGTGGAAGCCTGGCATTACACACATTCACAAGTTGTGATTAATACACATCTTGTCAGAGGTCAAGAAAGGGTTTGGAAATCAAATAAATTTGTGCCGGGACTGAGGAATGAACCCCGGACCCCCAGTACAGAAGTCTGACACCTTACCCCTAGATCACCAGGTCACCAACATGTTGTAATACTCTTAAAAATGTTTTACTTTTTTTTTTTTATTTGTAGTAATTGATATTCAGATTTTTCACATTTATTAATGTTGTTAATAATACTAATATTAACAAAAAAAATTGATTTTTTTTATAATTTTCTATAAGATAATTGGAATTTTTTTATTAAAACTTTATTTATTGCAATAAAAACTGATATGGGATTAAATGCTATTTTTTTTAAAAAATATTATATTCTTGAAAAAATTAATAATACTAGGCCATCAACATATCAAGGTCAACAATATATAGAAAATAAATAAAACAGTCATATAGGTTTCTTGTATAAACTTAAAATTTGACTGTCAGAAGTGACAGCTGCTAAACACATGGTTTTGCAGATCATATGGTCCGGCGTAGGGATACATAATTTGGTCTGGTTACTTTTCAGAGCTGTCAGATATCAGCTGTGAGCTGTCAGTCAGCACCAAAGAAGTGGTATGAGCACTGTAATTTGTCCTAGCCTCTGGCATTTAGGGTGTTATGGTGCCATAAAAAACACTTCAAATAGCTTCTAGAACTGTTTATCATTTATATTTTTTTCTAGCGTCCTGCAATAGGGGGATGTGCCCCCGCTCACCCCTGAAATTATTGGCTGGCTACGGCCTTGATTCATTCTTAAGGCCGCATTACACCTAGCAGGTTGCAGCGCTGCAAGATGATCTTGTATTTTACCTAAATGTTCAGTGCGCATATCATAAATATGGAATCGCGATTATCAAACGAGTTTGACATTTTGTGATCGTATGACTGCTTTCTACACCATTTAATCGGCATTATGCGCTTTCAAATTCTGGAATGTTGTACTACGCATGCGTGCCCTTTGAAAGGAGGAAAATCTCAATTTTCTTTTATGATCAACCTGTTGCAAGAAAGCTTAGTGTGACACTTAGCTTCTTATTTGGAGATGTGGCTTTTATCACATCGGTATCTAGTTTATTCAACTGCTGATACACTATAGACACAAGAGGATTGTAGGTGTCTTAATTCATATGTAGGTAATTATGAAAGTCATCACCATCTAATCCAGGAAAAATCGTCACAGTGTGTGACAATGTGTTCCATCTTAACACTAAATTTTGACTCCACGCATGTTTCTTTCTGCGTTTTACAACACCACGAGATTTAAAACTTCGGCAGTGTAAGTACAATAAAAGCAAATCTTCATCATTTCGTCGTTGACGAGACATCTTGGCACGTAGAGAACCAGAAAAAAAAATGTGGACGATAAAATACCTTCTCTTCCACTAAGCTGAAAGATGATCAGTCCTCAGAAAGCGGTGTGTGTAATTGGTAACCCAGAATTGACAACTCGCAGCGCTGCAAAGAAACGTCATAAAGCAGCGCAACAAATTAATACGTGTAATGCAGCCTTGACATGAAGGTGACGCGTTATTTATGTGTATCGTTTTAAATATGCGTGCAATATTATTATTATTACTACAACCATATTCGTATGGTTTTACATAATGTATTCTTGCTTACCTGCTTTGGTGATCGCAAGGTTTAAGGCAATAGAGTGCCAATGACAAGGATATCGGGGTCCAAATCTTAGTTGGGTGTACTGAGGGTGGTTTTCCCAAAATGGTTTTCCACTCTCCCTCCATTAGGACGGGGGGAGAATTTATTTTAATTCAACTGTACTCATCCCTAATTCATTAGCGTAATTAGTACATGCGTATAACCAGAATGGGTAGTAAGACGCGGTGTTAATATTGTATACATGCTTATTTCTATGTTCCAGCACGTATTATTTTGTTGGAGTATGTTAGAGCTGCAGGAGCTTTCTTGAGCAACGCGTAACGGCAGGGTCACGTGCAGACTCCAACACCCTTCGTCTAACTACCTTAAACCGAGCTCAGACACTCCCACCCACACCCAAGACGTTTATTTATCACTGTAAAAGAGTAAGCCACCATTTTGACAGTAATTCATTTCCCAACTATATCAGGAATCAAACTCAGGCCCCTTGACTTAGTTCACCCGGTAGCATCTCAGCCCACTAAGGCGTTGGACTATAATATATACATACGGTTAAGGTGGGACTGTGGGGGTGACGAGAAAATATCAGTGTTTTTGCAGTTTTTACAGCAAAACATTTTGTTGGCCACCATGTGGGATATATATATATATATCTTACATGGTGACTAACCAGATGTTGAAAATCTGCCATGAGCATAGCGGCATTAGATGACAATCTTTTCAAACCAAGAGAAAAGTTGGCATTATATTTCAGGACACCCTTGACATATATTCAACAACGGTTGATATCACCATTAGAAGAAAATTAATTTCTTTGTTTGTACTGAAGCAATACTTGATTTGTTTCAACCAAAAAAGTTTTGATTCCACACACGACGAAAAAACAACCTTTTTTCTTCTTTCCTATACCCCAACTTAAGAAGCCTCTGTAATATGGTCTAAAAATTAATAATGGACATGGGTACAACATTTTTTAAAGTGTATTTTATTCACACAGAGAGTAAATAATTTCTAATGCCAAAACTTACATTTTAGTTTCTAAATTTTCAGAAATAAGTTAATAAAACTAAAATTATTCAAGTAAGTACAGACATATTTTTGTTTTTTGGTGAAAAGCAGTTGAACCACAAAATAAAAAGTTAAGATATTTCATATCTTTACTATAAAAATAGTTGACATTTTTAGATTTCCTAAGATATCATCTTGTCTAACTAATCTCTGTGTATGTTGATAAAAGAGAGAAAGGAAAAGAAATAAGGGGGTTGGGTGGCGGCTGTTTACAATAAAGAGAGCGGAATACACTTTTGACAATGCTGCTATATCCACCGGTTAAATAATACGAATTTTCTACTATTTTTCGACGTCGCCTACTTGTGATATAGTGATAAATCAAAATAGGATTTCTCATGATGTGCTTAGGTTATATTAGGTGAGTTTTAAAAATAAAACATTGAAACAAAATTGATACATTTTTTAATAATTATAAAAATAGTCCTACACTATCACAATATTATATTTGAAGTAATATTGATTGTATACTTTTTTTTACCGTTTATATCTTGGGCTTTTGGTTTATTCGCGAAAAAGAAGAATCTTCCTACCAGCATCTACATTAAAACTGTCCATGGAAGTATAACGTATATCTTTAATAGAAAACAAGAAACATTTAAATTTTAAATGAAAGGCAATATCCCCATTTACTCATAAAACTTTTTAAAAGCCTCGCGATAACCCATCATTTCTCTAATCTACTTTTTCTTTGTTTGTGTATTTACATCTTATGAATCAAATAACCAAAGCCATTATTTATGCTTTTAGTGAGGATTACTCCATCTAGATATCATATTCTGAAAATTGAAACTGGGACACGGGAATCAAAGGTCCCGGGTTCAATTTCCGTGTTTAGGTATTATTTTTAAATTTTCAGAATTTACATCTTATGTTTAGCTTATTCCTTTAATCACTCCTTGTATACTTACATCCCCATATTTATAGAAAAAATAAAATTTACATTTTAATAGAAATTCTTATAAAATTACCGACTATGGCCGATTAAGGTCACTTTTGTCACACTCAAAATATTATTCGAAAGTACTTGATATATTTGCTAATTTAAAAGGCTCCGTACGTAAAATGACGATGTGGTTTTCCTACACGATAGACTGGAAATCGCCGCAAGATAGACTAGTTGCCGACACCTGTTGTGTAACTATCAAGTTTGTTTGAAATATAAGATACATTTTGGGCAAGAAAAAATTATGATATATTACTAAACGAAGGTTAAACTCTCTCGGATTATCAACCTCAGAACATTAAACTAGTGTAGTGGCCAGAACTAGTTTAAGTCTATAACCAGTTAACCTTAGGAAGGATGATTAAATAATTAACTAATTTGTAATCAAGTGCCAAGCCATGCATTTTAAATCTGTCACTTTTGACATCTTTGAAATAACATTTTGTGGACGTTGGTTAATCTACATTTTTTTTTAAATATCTTATAACAGGTTCATCCTGTGACGTACTGAATACTAATTTAATAAACGTAGTTTATGGTCAGATGTTACTTTATGAACGGAGAGTACGAGCATACATGTCCCTTGGAGTCGGAATTAAAGATGTGATTTTTTTTTCTTCTAGTCCCTGAGCTTCGGTTAAAAACTCATAAGCTTCCTTCCCCTCC